>WOVY01007139.1:0-25169 GCA_013436015.1 Rhipicephalus annulatus
AAACTGCGCTGAATGTAACAAATAGTTGCATTAACACCTTAAAGGGGACGTGCCTTTGAGAATGAACTTTCTTGTTTCGTGTCGGATGATGATGAAAATCGGCACACTAAGAATGGCCTCACCGTGCATGCCACAAAAATTTCGAGGCGATAGCACACATACTTAATGAGAGACAAATTATTTTTCAATTGAACCTCGTGGAGGGGCTGGAGGATTTATAAAATGACAAAAATCGTTGGTAATTTGCTGTATCCACAGCCAATGTATGTTGAAAGGGGGCTGCGTTCTCAAAATAACTTATTTGCAACACTAAAACTTGTAGTTTACGTTTTCTCTAGCGACACTGCATGAGCGCACTTGCACTACAAACAAAAAACTCCATAAAAATTCCTTAAGAGTACAACGATTACAAAATAAACGGAATCAAAATACGTACAGTGGTTGCCCAGATATCTGCTCCACGAGCTGAGTATATTGCCAAAAAAAAACAGTATTGAGAAAACTGCGTTTAAAGTTTCAATTTCTTTTTAAGTCTCTAAAACACCTAAAGATTGTGATCTTAGGTTTGTCTTGTGATATTTGACTTTTGAGGTATCTGGTCTCTGACCAGTGGGCCATGGTTGCCCCCGTTTTTTCCCACATTTTCTTTTCATGTTTTACAAAGAACAAGTATGGATTTCATCAAAGCAAGTTCTTTGTATGAAGGAGTGGTGCGATAGGCATGACAGAAAAGATTGTAATTGAATGAGACCATATACTGCATTGATTACACTTATTTCTTGTGCCAAAGTTGTAATTAGCGTAATTACGTTCTTGATAATAGATATTCACTGAACATTTCTTTATTTAGAGAGAGGTTTATTGCATCAGAAAAATGGATCACATCATGACAGCCTATGGCTTCTTTCCAAATAACAAAGTTATGGGCAGAAAACTGGTGGCAAAGGAATTTTTAGCAGCATTTTAATGACGTAAAACGGGCATGTAAAAATTCTTGCCCCTGATTCATACGTGCTCTTTTGCCCGCTCTAGCCATCAATGTATCATCATACAGCCGGTCGTGGAAACGCTAATTTACGAGGCTTTCATTGCTCGGAGCATTCATAGACGTTCGTGGCGATATTAAGGCAGGGCTCCAAGCACGTATAAATTGCGTCACGCGTCTAAATCGCATCACAAAAAGCTTATTAACAGCACTCCATATGACTTTGAAGTGCACGGCCGCGTGGACAGTGCAACCGGCGCGTAATTGCGCTTGCCAGCGGCGTTCGGTGACGATGCGCGCAATGTGTAATTACGATGAAGAAATCGCCCGCAGCTTCCCTCGGGGGAACACTGAGGAGGATGCGGAGCATATAATTGGTTAACGGGGTGTTAAAGTGCGACTTACTTGGGTCGATGGCTAAATTGGTTAACGTGGTTGTGAAATGGGGTGTTAAATTGCGACTTACTTGGGTCGATGGCTAAATTGGTTAACGTGGTTGTAGGAGGGGGTGTTAAATGAGTGAACACGTACACACGTATGCGAAAGGGCGGCGCTGGTCGAAGGGACGTCGATCATTGTGTTTGTGGATTCGTTGGAATTCATTTCACCGCGACCTTGGACGTCGGACGCGCCGTACAAACCAACCGGACGAGCGGCAACTGAGCGATCGAAGCGCCGACCTTGAGTATATATATACAGCGCGACGGCGCATGCACTGTCAGCTGTTGAATGTTCTCGAAGGAGAAGCGCGCGCGCGGGCACAGATGGCGACGGGCGCATGCGCGCGCGTCAGCTGTCGAATGTTCGAGAAGCGGTGCGGACGGTGCGGACGGCGCGGACGGCGCACTACAAGGCGCGAGTATACAGATGCTCTGCATCTAAAAAAAAATCTGCGTGCACTGCCACTTGGCATCACATTTCGAGTGACGACGCGTGAAACTGCTAGCCGAGCTATCCTTGGCAGTGAAGGGGGGGGGGGGTGACGAGCTTGACTGTGTTGTCTGCTGCCGATGCGTAAAATGCCCGTAGCGAGATTCAGGGGAGCTAGCGAGTGATGCGGTACATTCCTTGCGAAGAAGCACGTCGCCAGAGTGCGCTTGCGCGTCGTTCCTGCCCGCAGTCTCACTGTCGGCGGAGTTAGGGCTTAGACGACTCCGATGACGCGCGGCGCTCGTAGACCGCGCTCCCCGCTCGTAGTAACCTGATCGCGCATCCCGCTTACTGCTCGTAACTAAAGCGTAGTTATATCTTAAGTGATTATCAAGCCGTGAACACGTCACGAAGTGGCGATTTTTCGAGAGCCATGTCCTCGCGACGCACAAGCAGCAGAGACGACGATCTCCCGGAGCGAGCATCGGGCCAATGGCGAGGCGAGCTGAGGCAACATGGCGGCCACGGCCAATCAAGGGCCTCAAAACGACCTTCAAACATTTGCTTTTTGCTTGCTTGTTGTTAAAGGGAGGAGCCAGCTGAGGCGCGAAAGTTAATCATGGAGAAAGGCTCTTTCCGATGAGCCCAAGAAGCCGCCTCCCGGCCCAAGCATCGCGAAGCTATTATTTTTTGAAAATCGCCGTTTTTCCTCGCCCATTTCCAGAAAAAGTTTTGCTACCTAGGTGGGTGAAACGAATTTTCCGAAGCACTTCTGCGCGGTTTTCATTGTAGATATTTTGGAACCAGGTAGAAAAAAGGGTTCCAGAAACTGAAAACTTGAGTTTCAAAAAATCAATTTTTTCGCCATTTTTCACGATCCCAAAGCCGCGTCCCCCCTTAACACTAGCAGTTTTTCGCCGTCAAACTGTATCGGACAACGCAGAGATGGAGGCAGGGTATTGTGGAGCCGCGATTTTCGCCTTATTCTATGCCATTCTTACCATCCATCACTCCCGACTAGCTGATTTGGTTGATAATGCGGACAAACAGCTGCTCTGATTAGGTACCACACTGGCAAAGCGCGAATAAATTAAGCATTGGAATTGGGGGGGGGGGGGAGGCACAGCTCCAAGGTTGCACCCGGCAGCTGCAAGAAGGAAAACATGCACTGAGCAACTGAGCTTAATCTTCGGATTGTCTGCGGCTCAAAAGCAAGCCAGCAGCGAAAGCAGAACAGTCCTCATTGTCATCACTATTGGGCAATGGCGGCGGCCGATGCTTGCTGAACAGCGGCGGTTTCTGCTGGTGCAGAGGCGCGTTTTAGACTTTGTCGACATATTTTCATGTTCTGGAAATGCATCAGTGTTAAAGATTGAGTTTCCTGTATAGCAATAAGTATCCGAGCCGGGAATCGCATTGTGAAGTTTTGTTGAAGCACGACCGCAGAAGAAAAGGTGTTCGTCGTGGCGACAATATTTATGCATTCTCCCCAATGGACTGCTGACGGGAAAACTGCAAGTTTTCGTTGCAGCAGAAATTTCTTTGAAGCGGCGTTGTTATAGCGGGGTTCGACTGTTTCCCGACTTTTCGTACTGAACGTGCATACATATGCACAAATTAAACAAAAGGGGGACTGAAGGCAGAACTAAGCCGAACCACGTATTTTACAGTAAAATCAGAGTTATTATATCCCAGGCCTTTACCAGGATGCACTCGTCGCCTATGCGGGCCTTCACCACCACCCTGACTTGCTTGACTTGACGCTTTGGACGCACGGTCCACTGTATTGACCACTCCTGGCCTTTATACAGGAAACAGAACCTTTCATTTTTACAGTGAAATCTCTGTATACCGAACTTCAGGGTACCATGGAAATTCGTTATTTTGCAAGGTCGTAGTGAAAGCTAAAAAGTGACCATGCTTATTTTTCGCAGACCAAAATGACCCACTTTTACAACGGTGGGTTCTTCAACTCTTTTTTCAAAACAAATGCACAAGTAAAACGCCTAAAAATGCACGTTTACAAAAAGTCCTTGCAGTGAGGCCTCCAGCTCATCCACATTCATGTGGTGCGATTGGGTTCTTTGGTCACAACAGCCTGCTTTTTGACTTCCAGTTGCCCGAAGAAATGCACTTTCTTGCTTGGCGAAACAGTTTCCGCTTCTTTGTCTCAAATCACCGCAGCATGAACGCAGAGTTGCTTGGCGGGCGTGAATAAGTAATCACGGAACAAAAGGTGAACACTACTGACACGCTACTATTGACCTCTTTTGAAGAACAAAAAAAGTGCTAAAAATTTTTTTCGTTCTGTTGTGCCCCTTCGCTGTCTCAGGTTTTAAGTGCCCATGCTTCTTGCTCTGCAAACTGCCGCTCTGCCTCGCTGACCTTGCCCTCCCGTGTTGCCCTCTCCACCTCACCTCTGCTTTTTGTTAACCAGCAGCGTCAGCATTTCATAAAAAAAAAGAACAGAAAAATAGCCATTTTCCTCTTTCCCCCTCTGCCCTGTTGCACGTCTTTCGAGAAGCTTGGCGTTCATTCGCTTTGTCGTCTGCTTACGTACTGCTTCTGGGTAGCCACGACTGTTTTCAGAACGAGAGTTCGTAGTGTTGAAGTGCTGTTAATATGTGGAACTAAATTAATGCTCGTTATTCTGAAACGTTCAGTATTCTGAAGTAAGTAGTAGTAGTGAAATAATTTTACGCTGAACTATTAGAAGTCCGTGTGGGATTTCTCAGAAAGATTGTTAATGTGGGGTTCGTTCCAGAGATTTCACTGTATTAACCGATGTCAGTAGGGCATACTGGCGCCAATAAAAAAAAAATTTGATAGCCTTTATATGGACATTTTCAGCGGTTTTTGCCGTCGCCGCCATATTCCGTAACAAGTCCAAAATGATACCATGCCACCCCCCCCCCCGCGCATCGCAACTTTCAAGAGCGGGTAAAAAAAGCTCGGCAGAGATCGAATGAGTCGTTATAAGCAGGTTCGTTACAAATAGGTTTAAGTGTATCTACCGGCAGCGGTGTATTCTAGTCTTTACTTTACGTCTTCTCATTGCAGGTCTCTACAGCAGTCGTGGAACCCTACAACTCTATTCTCACCACCCACGCCACCACTGGAACATTCAGACTGCGCTTTCATGGTCGACAATGAGGCAATCTTTGACATCTGCCGGCGCAACCCTCGACATAGAAAGGCCAACCTACACGAATCTCAACAGGCTCATCGCCCAGATCGTCTCCTCCATCACCGCCTCTCTGCGGTACGATGGTGCCCTGAACGTCGACCTGACAGAGTTCCAGACCAACTTGGTGCCCTACCCTCGCATCCACTTCCCCCTTGTCACCTATGCACCAGTCATCTCTGCTGAGAAAGCCTACCACGAGCAGCTCACGGTCACTCAAATCACCAACTCCTGCTTTGAGCCTGCCAACCAGATGGTAAAGTGTGACCCTCGCCACGGAAAGTACATGGCCTGCTGTCTCCTGTACCGAGGGGATGTGATGCCTAAGGATGGTAAATGCTGGCTATTGCGGCCATCAAGACCAAGCGCACGATCCAGTTTGTGGACTGGTGCCCCACTGGATTCAGGTAAGTTTGGTGCTACCTTGTGCGTCGTGCCTAGCGTAATTGAGAGAACCAGGTAGTTCTAAAGGGACTGTATATTAATAAAAACCAACAATATTGCCACGTTACGTAGATGTGTTACGACGCATGTGCAGTGGCCGCGACAGCACCTCAAGGGCTTGCAGTGCGCTATTCTAAAACTCCCTAATGTCGCTGTGGCAGGCACATTCACTCCACTGCTGTGCATCTCGGCCTCCTCCCTGTACGGTGCGACGACAATGCTGACCCCTATGGCTGACCGAAGGCGAGAAAATGGTCCTGTGTTGCGATTTCTGAAGCAGACACTGTTTCCGAAACTTGTAATATGACGTTTGCTTTCCAATCTTGGAGGCAGTTAAGCTATCTTAAAATTAAGCCACTAAGCTTAGTCAAGCCGGCCTAAAATCCAACATGGCGGCGTTCATTCAGATTCGTGGTGCACCTCAAAACAAGCGATTTAGTCCGAAGAATTGGTGGAAAGAATGCGTTAGCGCTATGAAAACACTGATGGTGCACTTGAAGTCCGAAAAAGCCAACAATATCTATTTCGGTCGGCGACTGTATTTGGTATAGCACATGATTATTTAGATGCGTTCGGCGGTTAGAGCCTTTGCCTCTGGCAGGGGTCTCCCCACCTGTTGCTAAATTCTCAGAGGTAGGACCATCACTCCACACGAGATCATTTGGTTCCCGGCCCATATGGGCTCCACTATCAGGCGGCATCACCAACTCCAAAGAATTGGCCCACGCCCGGGCGCGAGGACTTGCCTTCCGCGCGGGGCTTCACGGCCCTGGCACGTTGGACCGCTCCGCCCCGCCCGGGGCCGATCCTCTGGATGGGGGTGCGGCTGATCGAGGGTCGCGGGACGTTCTAGCGACATTTAACGAAGTCACTTCACATTATCGTTTGAGTCTAGGGTCTTTCCTCCACCCCCATTCGCAATCTTACCAAGAGGACAAGAAGGCACGCTCAACTAATACAGACAGGGTTTACCCCTGCCCAGCTAATGTATCTATTTATATGGATATATCTCCTGACTGCCCGGACTGTGGGGTGTTGGGTGTACATTTGAGCACATGATGTGGGACTGCCCCCACAGTACCCAAGGAACTCAAGGCGCAAATCATCCCAAGACAAGGGTTTTATTCCGCCATCAAAATTACGGATCGTCACGTCAGCTTCGGGCAATCCAAGGGGCCCACGATGCCGCAGGCAGGTACTCCCTGCTGTTCCAACGTGGGAGCGGCCCGCAGGGGGCGTCGGGGTAAAACCCGACTCTCCTCCCTCGGTGTACATAAGTTATCTATCTATCTATCTATTAGAATTGCAGTGCCAATAAGGAAGAAGGAAGCTTTACCGCCCCTTTTTTAAAGCTTAAAATTTCATCTTTTAAAGGGACACCAATAACAACTGTTAAGCCGATGGCGATTGTTGAAAGCAGTCCAGAAACCAAGTTTCACTTTGTGCCCAGGAAGGCCTTATTTTGGGTTTCTTTACTTGCGTTGCGTGGCTTACGTTGCGTGGGTTTGCTGCGCTGACACCATAACTGTAGCAGTAAAAGAGAAAGTAGCGGGAGCCACAGCAATCAACCACAAGCCATTTGAAAATTTTTAGCGCTGGCCTTCAAGTTTGCAGGCGTGCTTGGCTTAACTGGGCCCCGCTAGATGGCACGCCTGTCCCATTTCACCAAGTTTTTTCGGCGGTTCTTTTTTCTATGAATCGCACATAAGTGAACAAGCAGGATTTTGTCTTTTAATCACTAGTAGTTGGTCTAGCTGCACATAAGAATTTTCTGTGCGTTGAGGGGTGATGCGCCTTTTGAAAACAGAAAAACCGTGACAGTTGGTTTTTTGAAAACTACGTGCTCAGGTAGCATGTCTCTGTTCTGTAAATATCGTTTAGTTCATCGCGAAAGTACATCAAATCAACTACATAACATGCCGCGGCAGCCGGCGAGTGGCCAGCCAGCACTAAAGTTTCCCAACCACCCGGCCCAGCGCTGCCGTCTTGGTCTTGTTGTGCTCGTGGATTGGTTTTTTTCTCCACGTGTGTCAGCAGCTGCGGCGTGGCTGTGCTTGTTTTGAGCTGGATGCGAAGCTGTTTTGAGCTGGATGCGCTGGATGCGAAGCCGCGATTACAGGAAGCACGCGTCTCTCGAAAGAGTGGGAGATCACGCAGCTCCCATTGGCTGGTGTGTGCGATGATGAATCTGTGGCTCTCCTTCTGCTCCAGCACCGGCCTTGCAAGTGCCGGTGTTCTCTTCGCATGCGTTGTTTTCCTGTTTGCCATCATTTTGCTCGGTTTTCACATGTGCGCTTCAATCTTTGTCATTACAAAACGATCTTTCACCTTGTTCACGGCAAAAAGAAAAAGTCCTAAAGAACATTTCTAGCTACTTTGCAGGGTCATTTTAGACCAAAATGTGTTCGAAACTTTCAAAGTCCATTTTCTCGGGATGACTTTTTGGGCAGTAAGGCTGTTTGTTTAGTCTGGTGGTATCTCTGCAACCGCTGATCTATGTCAGATTTGTATTATGTACCCTAATAAATAGCCCACACACTGACAGCCGTTTTTAAATTTATTGTGTGCAATTTGATAATTAATCAACATTATCATTGATAAATACTCAATGGCAAACACTAAATTCAGTGCTCTTTTAAATTTTCAGCAAGGAAAAAAAAAAGGGGGGGGGGAGGGGCTCTGTTCTAGTGTAAAGCGTCCATCCAGGAATAGTCAATGAATTTCTTGGTGCTAGCACATTTATTAAATTACTTAGGCTCACTAGAGCCTAAGTAACAAACCTGTGTGGACTATCCCGATATATGGCTGTAACTTGGCAACCAGTGAACCTAGATGCATGAAATTTAGTGGTTATTCAAATGGCTTTATTTGTTGAACCACCCTGAGAAATTCATTAGGATATTTCAACAAACAAGAAAGTTGCCTTTTAAGTGGTAGCCTGCCCCCTTAATTCTAGGTGGTAATCATTTATCGAAATAGTTCTGCAAACGTCCTACTGTGTCGCATTTGTTCTCTTGCAGTTCCCTTAACTTCTTGGCAAGTAGGGCACTGCTGTAAATACTATTGTCGTTTGAGACGTCAGACATTTAGGTTTCACTCTGACGTAAATTGTTATTCGACTCTAGCATCCCTTTAAGGACTCTAGTGAGTCTTGTTTATGGAGCCAGAGATAAAACCTGGACTTTTCAGGATCATTCATTTCACCAATCTGTCCAAAGGTTTTCTGAGGCATTCTTTTGTTAAGATCTTGGAGCACAATTTTATTTTGATCCCTTTCTAAAGCGCTTGGAAATCCAAAACGACCAAGAGGAGTTTAAGGAACATTAAACCAGATGGAGTTCTTAAATGTGGCTGTTATAGAATAGTCACTGCATTCTCGGTTGTTCAATTATTACACACGATACGTATTGCAGGTTGGCATCAACTACCAGCCCCCGACAGTTGTACCAGGTGGCGACCTCGCCAAGGTCCAGCGTGCTGTGTGCATGCTTTCAAACACAACGGCCATTGCTGAGGCCTGGGCACGTCTCGACCACAAGTTCGACCTCATGTATGCCAAGCGGGCGTTTGTCCACTGGTATGTCGGCGAAGGCATGGAGGAGGGAGAGTTCTCCGAAGCCAGGGAGGACTTGGCTGCCCTCGAGAAGGACTACGAGGAGGTCGGCATCAACTCTGCAGATGGTGCGGAGGACGATAGTGGCGAGGAATTTTGAAAAGCGTTTGTTCCCTCCTGCTCGGGGCCATGGAATAAAATAGCGGTTTAGATTGCCTGAAATCTCTTGGGTTTTTGTGAACAGTAGGCATCCATTGATTCGCTGGTGTGATGAGCATTTACTTTCTCTGGAATTGGCCAAGAGTCTCGTCAAGTTGTGGTCTTGACTTTTTCAAGTCCTACCAGCTGTAGTTTGTCAATAAATCGTGTTGCATGCAAATTCTAGGCTACTAAAATAATGAAGTCAACATATGCATAGGGCATTGTGCCAACTTTCCTAAGGCAAATGAAATGGTAGTGACATAGTACTGTAAAATGCTGTGAAAGTTGAGTGATTGGTATTCTCATGAACACAAATTTAATACCTGGCGTTTTACTTTAGATGACCGTGACATAGTTACCAGAGATGCAATGTTGGAGCAATCTGTCAATTTCGACCACCTGTTAATGTTCACTGGCATCTGGCAGTATACAGGCTGCTTCTAATGAAAATATACTGCAGTGGCCACAATTCAGAATAATGCAAGTAAAGCCTGTATATGAGGTACAGGTTGGTTCGGTTTAGCTAGCAAGAAAAAAGTTTCTCATTTGGGCAAACGTCCATAGCAGAAAAGATTCTGGAGGGTGGTTACACTGTTTACGAGGTTGACAACCTGGTACTGTTTAATATATCATTGAGCACCTCGCTAGTTTACCAACCCCGTTATGAGTGATATAACAGAACCCAGTGTGCCAACAATATGGGTTGATAAGAAAATGCATAGATGGTACCTAGCTTATAAGAGTCATCTCCTGTAAAAGACGAAGAACTGCTGCCCGGAACATGCCTCTTATGAAGGGGTTCAACTGTATTTGCCCTCTCTCGTCAACTAGCCCTTATACAAAATTAAATAAATCAACTTGTAATGGTGCATCAGCGACAGAAAAGGATAGTTCAGTGAACCATTGTCAAGGAAAGCTAATTTGGACCTCCACCCATGTCCCTTTCTGTTTACTGGAACTGCCGCTGGACGAATTTTTTCAGCCACTATAGCAGTGGTGCGAGTGTCCAAGGTGCTCATGTGGTTTTGCAGCTATCAAATGTGACTTTGCTGATAAAACAGCCCAGTAACTTTTTCTTCCGAACTTTTTCGGAAGCGGTATAGTACCAAGTTTTAGCAATTGTCTATTTAAACAAGAACATGCTGTACAAGGTGGGCCTTCATTTGGGAGGAGGAAGTATTGACGCGGCACGATTGTTCCGTGGCATCTACTTCTGGCGTTGTTTACTGCTGGCCAAAACGACCTTCTGACAAATGAGGTAATAGAACAGACTATTGTCCATCAGTAGTGCCTGGTTATTCTGACTGCCAATAGGTTGTGCCATAAGGAGAGATGCCTTTTTGCCGGCACTTGAAGCAGTTGCTGCTGAGCAGCGGCCACCCACTTGTTCTTCCTAATTGACTACCCCTGCTACATGTCTCAATTATGGTGTCGACTTCACAAGAACAGTAGCTCAAACCAGGAAAAGAGATTTCATATCATTCCATCCTAGCCACCACAGACAGACAGACAAAGAACTTTATTCAGGTCCTGAGGAACTGCGTTGTAACGGCCCCGTTTAGGGGAAATCCGAAGCAGTCGCGGGCCGCTCCCACGTAGGAACCGGAAGACCGTGGCCCTCCGCCCTCTCGCAGGCCCTCTGGACAGCCCGAAGTTGAACCAAGAGGTCGCCGCTGTTAAGGGCTTCCTCCCAGTCCTCTTCTTTGTTGAACTCTGCGTCACGTAACGCAGGACATTGCCAGAGCATATGAGGTAATGAGTAATACGCCTCACCGCAGTCCGGACAATGCGGCTCGATGTTGGGCGAAAAATGGCTGAACCTGCCACGCGAAGGGAAAGACCCCGTTTGGAGCATCCTGTAGGCCGATGATTGCGGTCGCGTAAGTTTAGGATGAGGAAGTGGAAAAGTCCTCCGAGATAGATGATAATGAGTCATGATCTCGTGGAAAGTGAGTAGCGAGTCCCTGTATCTTCCGGCGTCCCCGCCTGCGAAGCCGCCGGGACCGCCGCGGTGAGTAATACCTCGCGCACGGTCATGGGCAAACTCATTGGCGTTGGGGACATCAGGATGTACGTTGGCCCCCATGTGGGCCGGAAACCATGTTATGGTGTGAAACCCGGCAGCCCCCTCACAGCCGAGGATGGCCGCTGCCTCACGCAAGATCGAGCCCGAGGCGAAAGCCCTAGCTGCGGAACGCGAATCTGTAAAGTCATTAGGACGCGATGGGTCCTTCACTGCTATGGCGATGGCGATTTGCTCTGACACCATTGCCGAAACCTTTCTAACCGAGGCAGAGCATAGGAGTGTGCCACTATGATCGACCGAGACCACTGCGAAGCGATTCGAACGCCCGTACTGGGATGCATCGACAAAGGTCGCGAGATGCGGTCTGTTTGCAACTGATTTTAATAAGGAACGGGCCCGAGCTATGCGGTGCCCTACATTGTATTGTGGGTGGACATTTCTTAGAAGTGGAGCTACCGAAAACGTGCCTCTGATCGAGGGTGGTAGTGCTACATTACGTTGGTTAGTCGCCGTAGGACCGCAGCCTATGGCTTTCAGGATGCGCCTACCAGCCCTCGAGGACGATAATCGCACGACCTGAGCCATCTGCTGGGCCTCGATCACCTCCGTGAGGGAGTTATGCATGCCCAATTGTAGGAGCTCCTCGGTGCTAGTGTGGATAGGCAAGCCTAGAACTCGCTTTATGCTTTTGCGCATTAGTGTATCAATTCTTGCCTCTTCTCTTTTGGACCAGTGCAACGCTGAAGCGACAAAATTAATGTGGCTCATGAGAAATGCATGATAGAGCCGAAGGAGATTGCTCTCGCTCAGCCCGCCCCTGCGGTTCGAGACCCCGAGTATGAGCCTAAGCATGTTCTCCGTCTTGGAGGTGATGCGGGCTATAGTTCGTGAGTTGCCCTCCTTGGACTCTAGCAGGAGTCCGAGGACCCTGATGAAGTCCACCCTGGGTATTTTCTGCCCATCCCATGATTATAAAGCTATGGGAACCTGTTCTAAAGGAGTGAGGTTCCTCAGTCCTTGTCGGGTGGGTCTTTATAGTAGTAACTCAGACTTTGCCGATGAGAGGCTCAGGCCCGAACCGACTAGAAAGTTGTCCGTGATGTCTAATGCCTCTTGGAGCGCCTGCTCTACCCAGGCGTCGGACCCTCCCATGCACCACACGGTGATATCGTCCGCGTAGAGAGCATGGTTAACCCCGCGCACCGTAGCGAGTCGCTCCGAGAGGCCCTTCATGGCAATATTGAAGAGTAGAGGAGAGATAACTGCCCCCTGTGGGGTGCCTCTCGCTCCCAAGGTAAATTCCGTGGATTGGATTTGACCGATCCAAATGGTAGCCCTGCGATCCCTGAGAAAAGACCTAACGTATGCGTGGAACCGTTGCCCTAGACCCATAACCAAAATTGCCTCAAGCAAAAACTTGTGCGAGATATTATCAAAAGCTTTGGCTAGTTCTAGAGCTAGTATGCCTCTAGTATCCCTGGTGTTGTTGTCAATGATTTGTCTTTGGATAAGGAGCATCACGTCCTGTGTGGATAGTGCAGATCTGAATCCTACCATATTGTGTGGAAATAGCTCTCTGCTTTCTATGTTCTCAGATACCCGATGGTGAATCCCATGTTCGGCCACCTTGCCTACGCAGGACGTAAGCGAGATGGGTCGCATGTTCTCCAAAGCCAGAGGTTTCCTGGCTTTGGGATAAGCGCTACCGAAGCTGTCTTCCAGGATTCGGGGACGTGCCCCGTCTCCCAGATCTTGTTGACTTCCTCGGTAAGCTTCTCGATGGATTTACCATCCAAGTTACGTAAGAGCTTATTTGAGATTCCATCCGGACCCGGTGCAGAGCGTCCGTTGAGCTCGTGGAGGACCTTACAGATTTCCGGTTCAGTGAAAGGTGCGTCCAGCTCCGCCACCATTCCACCCCTGTAATGCGGATAGTCCGCATCGCCGGAAGGGCCCAGCGGAAGATAGCTGTCCGCTAACCTCTTCAGGAGGGCCTTTTCAGACACTCCCTTCGCTTTTTGGTTGTGAACGATTCTGTCAATAGCCAATCGCTGATTTCCCTTCGACTGTGACTCATCAAGTAATTGTTTGAGGAGGTTCCATTTGGCCCCCACTCTCATCTGTCCGTCAACCGAAGAACATACTTCATTCCACTGCTGTTTGAAGAGTTCAATAGAGTAGGCTTCGATCTCGCGATTGAGTTGCGCAATTTTCTTTCGAAGTCGGCGATTGAGCCTTTGCGTCCTGCACCGGGACAGGATGGAATTCTTAGCCTCTAAGAGATGCGCGAGGCGTGCATCTATCTGATCAACCCTCAGGTTCGTTTTGACAACCTTGGTCGCAGCATTAGCATCCTCCTTGAGCCTTGCAAAGAGGCTGTCTAAGCTGTCGTATTCATCCTGGTCCTCCTTCCGCAATTTACGAAAGGCATCCTAGTCCGTTAATTTAAATTCCCTGGGGGGAGCTGCATTGACTGCTAGGGTAATAGCCACTATGAAGTGGTCGCTACCTAGATTCTCTTGCAAATTTTGCCACCCTGCTCCGGCGACGTTCTTGACGAACGCCAAGTCTGGAGTTGTGTCTCGGACCACCGATGTGCCAATTCTTGTCGGGTATTGCGGGTCCGTAATCAATTCAAGAGAACAGCTAGATACGGCCTTTAGGAGGTTGTTGCCTTTGGGGGACTGCCTGGCGTATCCCCAAGCGTCGTGCGGAGCATTAAAGTCTCCCGCTACCACGATGGGGGCCCCCCTGGCCAGAGCCACCGCTTTTGCCATGATCGAAGCGAACCCCTGCCGCTTGTCCGACGGCGAGCTGTACACATTCAGGAGGAATACGCTGTTCTTGAGCCAGCTGTTGGGGATTATTTCGAGGATAATGACCTCAGCCTTGCTGTTGCCAAGCTGTAGTTTGTGTTCTTGAAAGGAGCAATTTTTGCGACCAAGGTTGCCAAATCGCGCTTCCCTTGCTCGCGCACCGAGACGACTCGATAGCCCGGGAAAGTTAGCGCATCACTGAGAGTTTCCTGTAACATAATTACGTGCGGTTTGACCACCTGAGAAGCAATAAAGTGCAGCAGTGGAGCCCTGCGCCTTTTGAAAGTGGCACACTTCCACTGCCACACGACCAGTTCATTAGTGTTGTCCGCCATAATTACTTTTCTGAGACAGCCAATCTCCTTTCGGGTTGACTGTTACCGCGCCTGCAGGCGACTGTGCCCTGTTCGGGCCTATCGGAGGCGAGCTATCCGTAGCTAGCGCTGCCTGTGTGCCTTCAAGAGACGACACCCTTTTCAGTAGGGTAGTCATGCTATCAGCCAGTTGTCTAATCGATTGCTGCATGCTTTCCAGAGCCTTGCTGTTGGATTCTGTCTCCATAGCATCACACCTCCTTGGGGGGGGGGGGGGGGTGAGGCCCTACGTTTTCCCGAGCGCGCCTGCACGTCCCCTGGTGGGGGAATCTGTTGTCTCTCACCCTGCGAGGAGTAATGTTTGCGGAACGACTCAAGGTCAGCCCTCAGCTGTTGAATCTCTGCCTTAAGGCAAGCATTCTCTTGGATCGACTTAGCTACCCTGGGGTCTTCCCTAAGCTCTGGCAATGGTACCCGCGTTACCTCTAATGGCGGCGCCACTGGCTTCGGCTTGGCTCGATCCGCCCAGGTAGGTACTTCCTGGATTCGTGCCCGGGAGCAAGAGCGCCCTTTGGTGCGAGCGCGGCCCCTGGAGCGGTCGCGCCGGCGGCCAGCCGGCGTGACGGAACGCCCCTGCCTGGGAGCACTTGCCACGCTGGAATCCCTTGACCGGTCCTCTTCGGCCAGCTGTTGCTGAGACTTTTTGACGCGCTTTCGGCGCCGTCGTCTTCTCCGTCGCACGACGCAAGGAACTTGAAAGCGTTCTTTGCACGTTCTGTCCGCCGTCGGATGTGGGCCTCCGCAAAGGGCACATTTCGGCGAGCACTGGTGATCGTCGGGTGGAGACCCGAGCCCACAGCCCCTGCACACCCTCTTGTTGGGGTTGGGGCAAACATCGGCCCTGTGACCAAGTGCTCCACACGCGTAGCACACGTCGGTTTGGCGCTTGTAGAGCGTGCAGCGCAGCATGCTGACGCCGCATATGACATAGTTTGGTACCTTCATGCCGTCGAAAAGCACTACCACAGTGGTGGTGTTCTTGATCCTTTTGGCTTCTAGGGCCTTCGGATTTCGCTGGTTGACGATCATCGTTTGGAGCTGGGCCTCGCTGATGTCAGTGTCCACTCCTCGTATGACTCCTTTACAGGTGTTATCGGGGGCCGCGACATATGCCGCCACATGGTACACTCCTTCGCTTATCCGAATCTGTTGGATCGCGGCGTAGGCGTTTGCGTTCTTCTGCTCCGGTGTGGAGACTACGAGAATGTTCTGGGCGATGTTTGGGCAAACGATGTCCCCTTCCGTCTCCGCCGGGGCAAGAGCAGCCGCCATGGCAATAGCCTGTGCGAGCCTAATTTGGCTTGCTTTTCTGACGTCAAGTCCGTCCCTCGGCCTGACGATAATTCGTATGTGGTCCCTCGGCAGCCGGGGGAGCCTCGATGCAGCTGCGAGGCGCTTCATTGCACCTTGCGGGGCTGCCGTGCGGCGGCCTCCATTCGAGCACACATGTGATGCGTTGCCCGCGGAAACTGGCGTTTCTACACGAGCTTTCTTGTTCCTGCCCAGCGCTGTCGTTCAACCCGGGCGATTGGCTTCTTCGTGAGACATTTCCTCTCCTTCCACCATCTCTACTTCGGGCATGCTGCCCCTTTTCTCCCGCCCCTCGCCGTCGACGCTAGGCTGAGCCCGGTAGGGTTAGCCGAGCCGCGGCGCGTTCCACAAGAAAAGTTCCAATAATTCAGCAAAAGGAGTACTCACCGAAAAAAGTCTGGTATCGACGTGATCCTCAGAAGAAACTGCGTCGAATGAAACGCAGCTCGAGCACAGGCATCACAAAAATCGTAACGAAAACATTAACAGAAACGAGAGCCGATCTTCTCGCGTCCGCACTGGTCGGCGCCCCCTGCGTCTCCCTCCCCTAGCCACCAGGCTGCGCCTCAAGTGTGAGGTACCTTAGAAGTGTGGCAGCTTGGGCTAGTTGGTATGGCATGAGGCCTCGCTTGCTGGATTTCGGGCCGATCGGTCGTGCGCTCGCGCGCTCCGCGCGCTTGCGATCTCCCGCGTCAGCGTGGCTCCGGCCGACTGGACTCGCCCTACGTCATCTCCTGCCGCCAACGACCTTCCACCTCCGACGACAGTGCAGCTCTGACTTACTGGACTTGTTCTACGCCATCCACCGACGCCGAAAGGAGCTCTCGCAGGTGCGCCCCGTCCTCGGACTCCAGTGACCGTGCTCCATCTTTCCTATCTCTTCTATCCCCTCGGTTTATCCTCGCTCGCTGTGGCTTACGACGATCTGTGCGTCCCCCCCTTCCTTTGCTCGCTCTCTCCTTTCTCTTTCCTCTCTTCGCTCAAGTCTATTATCCCCCATTCCCCTTCCCATGTGAACCACTGCTGAGGTGTCGCACTTAGCTGCAGACAGTTGCGGGGTTCACTTTTCTTTTCTTTCCAATTTTAAGAACCACTTCCCCCTGGTATGGCATGACGATAGTTATAGCACGAGAACAAAACGACGACACAGAGACAAGAAGGACACGAAAGACACGAGCGCTAACTTCCAACTGAGTTTATTGCGCAGAGCACGAAAATATATAGAGGAGACAGTGACCATGGCACAAGAGCAGAACATGAGTAAGAAAACCAAAAACAAACAACATAAATACAAAGGCACTGAAAAACAGCAAAGAAAAACCTAGAAGAAACTGAACCAGAAAGGTAAAGCTACCTGCCCGCACCGAATCCTTCGAGGAACCTGCGTTCCTTCTCGGACAAAGCCACGGAGGGCTTGCTAACACAAGGCACCTGTTCGCCTGCCATCTGCGCAACCTCGACAATGACCCGGGTGCTTACATCTCTGTGCTTGTACAACGTCGCTGTTTCCTCGAAGAGGGGAACACACTTGCACTCAGTGCAGTGCTGGGCAATAAAACCACCTTTCCCGTTTTTAACATTGTTCGCGTGCTCTCTCAGCCGATCGTTCAGACACCTTCCGGTCGTTCCGACATAACAAGCACCACATGAAAGGGGGATCCTATAGACTACTTCCCGGGAGCAGGCCGCATACCTGTTTCGATGTTGAACTCTGCAATCTGTTGATGATTTCGTTTTCAGGGGGTTGGTAGATTTGGTGAGGCTGATTAATTTGAACGGTGCCGAGAACAGGACACGAACTCCAACACGTTTTCCGATTTTTTTTGAGCCTATGTGATATCTGGTGTATGTATGGAATCACGGCTATCCTTTCACGTTCTGTATCCGTGTTGATCAGATTCAAGCTCAAGTTTCCCGCCTTAAGGCTTCAGGTTTCCCCGAGGCGTTTATCGCGTCTGTTGCGGAGACGATCCCGCGGACTAATAAGGCGGAGCAGAGGACGCGACAGAATCTGATCAACACGGATACAGAACGTGAAAGGATAGCCGTGATTCCATACATACACCAGATATCACATAGGCTCGAAAAAATCGGAAAACGTGTAGGAGTTCGTGTCCTGTTCTCAGCACCGTTCAAATTAATCAGCCTCACCAAATCTACCAACCCCCTGAAAACGAAATCATCAACAGATTGCAGAGTTCAACATCGAAACAGGTATGTGGCCTGCTCCCGGGAAGTCGTCTATAGGACCCCCCTTCCATGTGGTGCTTGTTATGTCGGAACGACCGGAAGGTGTCTGAACGATCGGCTGAGAGAGCACGCGAACAATGTTAAAAACGGGAAAGATGGTTTTCTTGCCCAGCACTGCACTGAGTGCAAGTGTGTTCCCCTCTTCGAGGAAACAGCGACGTTTTACAAGCACAGAGATGTAAGCACCCGGGTCATTGTCGAGGCTGCGCAGATGGCACGCGAACAGGTGCCTTGTGTTAGCAAGACCTCCGTGGCTTTGTCCGAAAAGGAGCGCAGGTTCCTCGAAGCATTCGGTGCGGGCAGGTAGCTTTACCTTTCTGGTTCGGTTTTTTCTAGGTTTTTCTTTGCTGTTTTTCAGTGCCTTTGTATTTGTGTTGTTGTTTTTGGTTTTCTTACTCATATTCTGCTCTTGTGCCATGGTCACTGTCTCCTCTATATATTTTCGTGCTCTGCGCAATAAACTCAGTTGGAAGTTAGCGCTCGTGTCTTTCGTGTCCTTCTTGTCTCTGTGTCGTCGTTTTGTTCTCGCGCTATAACTATCGTCATCTGAGGTACCACCTAGTGCAAAAAACACAAGTGTGTCTGAGCATTCGCAGTTCTTGCTCAGGCAAGGATTTAAGCCGTGAGGGTACTGGGCCTTGCAACTCATTTATTGTCAAAGACTTCAGCCAACAAAATGAAGGTTTTTAACAAAGTGGCACAGTGTTAGACACAGTGTTTTAAATAGTTTATAGATATTTGCTACACATCATTTGTTTTAAGTTTAGACATATCCTGAAATGAAACAACGCTTGTACTGGCACTCCTTGGCCTTGGATGCCCTTGTGCCAATAAAACTTAATAATAATCATTGATTGACTTTGTGAGATTCTGTAATCGTTCATTCGGGACATTGATCTCTTTGGCACCATGGTAAATGCCTATGCTATTGCACTCTAACTGAAGTAATCGTTGCACTCCTTACAATGTTATCAACACTCTAAATGGTATTTTGTTTTGCAAAGAAAAATCATGGACCGACGTGTTCTGAATCTCAATGACTTGAGAAAAGTTTGGTCAAATGAACTTAAGCACCAAGGTTTGTGCCGGTGAGGAATAACACAATTGTTGAGGATTAACGTCCAAAACTACCATATGATTATGAGACACAATTAGGAATAACAAGCTAGTTGATTCTCTCAAGCTTCGTTGGGTCAGTTTTTCGCATTTAAAATTATACGTGGAGTCTTTTATGGTGTCGTCAAGTGTGGTAAGTTGAGATAGCCCCATGCAGACAAAACAACAGATGCAAGTCTGTCTTTTTGTTTTGCGCATCTGTGTTTTTTTTACTCATCACCTTCGTCAAAATGTCAGACTAATCAAGCAATCAAGTTCTTTCATGACGTATGATATACGAGAGATTTTGGGTTATATTTCACTGTAGATTCCAATGCAGGTGTCGGCAAGAATTTCTTATTGAGTAACGAAGAAAATATTTGAAGTTCTGCAATGTGGAGATAAGACATCAACCCATTACTTGGTAATCTAACTTATATAGGCAACTTGCTGCATGTTAAGTATAATGATAGTATAAACTGTGCAAAAAGGAAGGTCATCTGTACTCGCCCTCGGAATGTGTCTGGATTCACCTGTGTATAGGGTCACACTCAGTTGTATCATGTATTAGGTGTATTCTATGAAGCTAGGTCATTCTGTTACAGCACCGGAAATGCTGCAGTCTGTAGTAATACAACATGAAGAGTGATCCTCAAATGATGTCAGTGTAAGTGCTTATCGCCATAAAAAATTCTTGAATCTGTCGAGCACGAGCAGAGCTACTGGGGTTGTCGCATCGTTCGAGTGCTTGCTCTCGTAGGGGCAAACAGGCTACGAGAGCAAGCAATGTGGAACGGCATGGTCGAAAGAAGCTAAGCCAGCGTGTGTTCATGACCTTAAATACGCATGATGACACATGATTGCTTTTTCTCATTGCGATAGCTAAGCTTGCAAGGGTGCATCGCTTTGAAATGTTAGAAGACTATGTAGTGCAGCAACCCGTGGCAGGAAGTGCATCTGAACCAAACATCCGTCTATTGGTCAATAGCATACTATCCGCAGATCCATGCCAAGCACAAGCGCCATCAGCTCCGAAATGAGCGAGCACAAGCCTCTGTATCAAAGGGGGCACTTGAGAAAATGACAACTTCGCGCTCTGCGGTTGCTTTTTTTGCCGTGCATGACCGTAAAATTTGGCTGAGAGGCCGATAACAGTGTCTGCTACGAGTGAAAGGCATAGTCCTGCCTACGTACTTTGCAATGTTCTCCGATGGCAGTGTCACCGACTGTGTGACCTGTGACACACACTGTCAAGAGTATTCTTATTGGCGCAGGTTTTTTTGCCCCTCTGCCATTCGCAGGCAGCGGATATACTGCCGCCTTCTGAAAGTGTACTCTTGTGAAACACGCGTCAATATGACACTTTGTAACCGTGGGTATTAGAGGTAGCCATTATATTACTCTTAGCAAATGCTTGGCACATTGAAAGCATATTTTATGTCTTGTAAAAATGAAACAAATAATGTAGTATGTGTCCTGCAGCACAATTTTACCACAGTACGATCACATGGCTAGCTGCACACAATTGAAAAAATTCTTGAATTGATTTCAAGTGAGTGGTATGTACACAGTCGTCCTTTATGAAAAGGAACAACGCGAACGCGTGGCCTGCACTCTGCGGCGGCTGCCTACAGTACCATCAACCGACAGCAAAAGAAAGACACGTTCACTTTCAGCGTCATCTTGTTGCCGAAAAAGATAATAAACGAGTTATGGCCGGTAGACAAGCACTGCTAGATTGCACTCTCTCTCCACTCATGTCTGCAGTGCGTAGTCGACTGCCAACATATTACGTTGTTTGCGACCACGACGCAAGCTGCAGTAATTGCCCGATATTGCACGCCGCGCGATCGATCAGGAAACGTGATTTAGCAGCACTTGTCTACCGACCGTAACTCGTTATCTTGTTTGGTCATAGATGACGCGAAAAGCGAATGTGCTTTCTTAACTTGTCGGTTGATGGCGTTGTAGGCAGCCGCCGCAGAGCGCAGGCCACACCTTCGCGTGTTCCCCTGCTAAAGAAACAACAGTGTACAATGGAAGTATTTTTGGCAGATTGTGGGGCTTGGGAAATCGTTACATTTTAATGTTGAACACCTTTACATCAAGTCTTCACAGGCACTTCATGGCGTGCATGAAAGTAACCAAATGCGACATGAACAAACCCAAAAAGACATTCAAACACGTAGCCATTTTTGACGCCCAAGCTGAAGAAGTTTGCATATGTAAAACTATGTGAAATGCATGTAAAACACATTTTGTGATTATGCACATGTAATGTATGGCAATGTTGAATCACAGTAGACCATGCGATGGTTTTCAAACGTAACATTCTGAGTTTGCATCACTAGCTCCAGTTTCGACATTGTGAAGGTCAAACTTGACGACATAATCATTCTTGTTCCTGGCACAAATGTCTTGCTCTAAGGCTGCTTTTATATGCGAATAAAGGTGTGCGCACAAGGTTTAGGGGGCTGGTGGGGGGAGGAGAGGCGCCTTTCTAATCATCTGAGGAAGGTGCTAAGTCTGAGGTGGGCTGCCAAGTTACTCAGTTGAACTTGACCCACTATTGTTCAAAGTTGTTAAGCCCGATATTGCTTCATTTACGCTTTTTCACTCATTTTCAAAGCTTGTTTTCTATGAACTTGACAAAAAGGCGGTGGTGGTGGTGGCGGTAGTAAACGTTTCATTCTGAAATGCACTAGACAGTTCCCATGCACCTCGGTGGCAGTCCATAGTCCGGGACGCCATATGTGATGGCCACTGCCCAAGCGTGCGCTACCAAGGAGCGGTCAATTGTGGCTTCCCCTAATACAAAATCCTGCCCACGTCTACGTAAGCAACAGACAAGTTTCTTTACATTGCCAAAAGTTTGTTTTTAGTTGGCTTTTAAGTGGATGACAAAATCAAGAAAAAACGTGAGCTGCACATCATTATTTTAAGTACGCTATCCTTTGTGTGACATGACTGGCACATTATGGCACCATGTGGAAAGATTGGTGATTGCAGATATACTAGCTTAAACTTTGTTTCAATAGCTTCTTACCATACGTTCGCTGCTACACATGGTCAACGATACAATGAAGACCAACATGTTCAAACAGAAGGTGATGCCTCAAACAATGAAAGGTTTTAAGCAAAGTGTCTATGAGTCACAAGTCTCGAATGGCAGCGGCATAGTTCACGAAAAACCTGGCACTGGTGATGGCGTAGAAACGTGGCTGAACACAACTAGGTGCACTAGTCACATGTATTTGTTGGCACCGTTTTCAAATAACTGATGCTTTATGTGCGCGAGCAAAGCTTAAATTTACAAGTACGAGCAAAAAATTGTTCCCGGCAGCCTGAGAACAGCAAACAGCGAACTGCTGTGCCAATTATTTGGATGGCCGAGTTGCTACTTTCTAATATGGCTATGAACACTTAAAAAAGAGTTAGAACTGACTAAACAAGCAACATGGTGGGAAGGCAGTGTCTTGCACACCAGACCACTTTCAGCATGTTCCAATTTTGTAAGCAAATATGGCAGCACCTAAGCAAGCACATTGCAGCTGTGCTTGTTCACAGTTTAAACGAGAAGCAAAGACATTGAGCACATTTTGGAATATGCTGACCCTGTACGAGCAGAAAATGTATCGGAGAACATCCCCTCAGTTTTTGTTGGGTGATGTTGCAGCTTAGCAAAATTACATCCTTGGAAAATATGGCACGCATTAAATACATGCTCGCTCGGGACACTGAGACATGTCGTCGGAGCGTGATTTCATTACTGTGGGTTTCAAATGTGTCCATACATGTTTTGTTTTTGAGCACCTTGCAGAGATCTTGAACTAGTAAAGGTATTGCTTGACACTAGAAGAGAAAAAGGTCAGTCGGAAGACTCCTTTGCGTGCAACCACTGACGGAGCGTCTTGTCCATGAGCACATGAACACCGTGGTCTATGGGTGACACAATGAAAGGGATGCAGCCCAGACCCCACGCCGGTCGTAGTCCACTTGCAGGCATTGAGGGCATGCTCGAGTAACGCTTGAGCAGGAAGAGAGACAGTGGGGCACACCCTGTTGATTGTGAAACCAGGTATGATGACCGAGGCCAACGCTTGCCACACCAGTGTGTCCACGGCAGTGTTGAACAGCTTGTTCCGGTGGGCTTTAGCGTCGGGGCACTTGACCTGCAAGACAGTGTTGCTTACGTTAGAGTGAGCACATTGTGCAGCTCTCACGTGTACAGAGGCCCACATTAAGGGGCCCCTAAACCTCCCTGAGGCTGAAATTGAGTTGTAGTGTTGCTATTGTGCACAAGTCCAAAGAGAACATGTAGCTGCGAGTAGAAAGTGCAAGCAGCACACATATACATATTTTCCGCAGACAGTGAGGCTTTTGTTGGTGCTGAGATCACGACCAATGCTGCAGGAATCGAAAGGCTCAGAAAGAAACATATGATTGTTCTTCCCCATTTTAGTGAGCTAGTAGTAAAGACTATTAAAGATTTCTATGTTTTTCCCTGGTTTGTTCCTTCATTTAAAACCGTGCCTAACAAACGAAAATGACCTTCCGAGTATTTTAACATGAAATATTAAAAAATTCTGCATTTCTGGTACAATCGAAGAATGCAATTTTTTCCCTCTTCCAGATGTAGCATGTATATACTTGGTCAAGAATGGCGCTGAATCGAGTAGTTGGTTATATTCATGATCGTAAGAAACGACAGATATACGTGCAGAGACAACCAAGCGCTGAATTCCAACTGGTTCATTTCTGAAGAAACAAGAATTTATAGCGTGCACTTCAATAGCTCTTCTTTATGAAGATGTCTCGCGCTAACCCTAAATCGAACACCACACACCGCTACGTCTTGCCACTCCTTCCAACCAGCCCGAACCCTCCTTCCCCACACACGCAACCCCCCCACCACTCAGTCCCATGATGATGATGACGCCGTCACGTAGTGCCCTCTCTCGGCCAAGTCCCATGATGATGACGCCGTCACGTAACGCCCTCTCTTGGCCACCCTCACAGGTCTCTCCCCCTCAAATGTGAAGCCACCACTACACATCGCCTGCAGCGTCATGGTAGAGTGTCAGCTGATCTGCGTGTCTCACAACATGGCGACGACCTGTTTTGGGGTCCACTAGAACAAAGTCATTCTGTCCTACACGTCTCACTGCCCGAAGGGACCGGAACGCCGGGGTGCAAGCTTCGGGGAGAAGCCCTTGGTGGCATCGCTGAGAGAGTGCTTTCGAGCAGAACAAGATCACCATCCGTATTGTCAGTGGCTGCCTGTGCTGGTCGTAGCGAGTCTTCTGGGCGGTGCCACATGTGGTTTTGGTGTATCCTGGAGAAGTCAAGCACCTACTGCAAAACTTGGAGACCTCAGTAGCAAATGCACGGTATGCTGTCGCAAAGGCTCCGCGTCGTCTTTGGCCTCAGGCTGTGTCCATGGGGTTTCTCAGCTCCGGGTCATAACAAGGAAGGCAGGCGTGTAGCCCGTGACAACGCTTTCAGCCGTGCGCATGGCCAGGGCAATTTCAGGGATGTGCTGGGTCCCAGTGTTTGTGGTTGGAAACAATAAGCCCTAAGGAACTGCTTGATAATGCTATTGTGGCGCTCCCCCATTGCCCGGCAGGGCGTTACGGAACAGTGTGTCGGTCTTGTATGCCCCAATGCTCAAGGAGGCCCTTCCACACCTGCTTTACCACGGCTTCCATAATCACTTGAATAGGAGACAGGTGTGCCATGTCTGCAAAAATCTTGATCATGCAGGCACCACACTCTTGCTGTTTGCTGCCCGTAATGGAAAAAAATTCAATGAACTTGGTGAACTTGTCAATCACCACGAGAAGTACTTGTGGCGTCGAGGCGTCATAGGCAGGGCCCAATTATGTCCAGCTGAGCTGTTCCATGGGTGCAGTGGCCCATTGACTGCTCATCAGCCCTTTGGCTTCTGCCGGTGGGCTTTGGTGCGCTGAGAAACCTGGCAGCATCGCACATACTTGGATATGTCCGAGCGCATACCCAGCCACACGAAATACTGAGAAATGCGTTTGAGGGTCTTAAAAA
>WOVY01007140.1:0-15550 GCA_013436015.1 Rhipicephalus annulatus
GACAAAGCTCTCATGGCAAAAAACGGGCGTTAAAAAAGCACGAAAATCACAAAGCACTGACCGCCTTCACCATGCCTCCAGGAACGCGAGCTGTCCGGCCACATAGTTTTTGCGGTGTTCGCACGACTCTCACTTTGTTGATGGTAAAGTGTCGTCAATAAAAATAAGTCTTTGACCATATCTTTAGTTGTCGTTACAAAAGAAGTGGAAACATGACTCGTATTCAGGCTGCTTAGGATTGGAGTGGTTGGCACACTTCTTCCAGTCCCATTGATTGATTGATATGTGGGGTTTAACGTCCCAAAAGAACTATATGATTATGAGAGGACGCCGTAGTGGAGGGCTCCGGAAATTTAGACCACCTGGGGTTCTTTAACGTGCACCCAAATCTGAGCACCACTTCATGAAATTCTTCCAGGAAGTAGTCTCGGATGCATGCTTGAAGAGCACAACAGCGTTGCGTTCGTGTGACCAGCGTGACATACCACTTGTTTAGGCACTCTTAAAAACAATCATCTTATTCGTTCGACTGACCGTAACAAAATTGTAATAGTGACGAAATGACACTGAGAGTCGGGGCACGCTTGCTATGCTTGCCTTATACTGACTGCTCAGGGACAACTTAGATTGCCCTCTTGATTGCACTCTTGAGGGCAACTTACATTGCATTCTGGGCTCTAAGCTAGGTCCGTTATTATCCTAATTTTCGTAAATGATATAGATAATATACCTGATTCTCCAGAACTAATAATGTACGCCGACAACATCAATCTAATTTTAAATCACGGGACCTGAATGAATTAAAATACAGTGTGAATCATACTTTGTATCACTAGCTTGCTGGATGAATCGAATAAATTGCAATAAAATTCTGAAAAAAATACATTATATTCAGGTCACGCAATACACCCATTGATAAGGAAATAACCATTACTTATGCTGAAATGAAACTGCAGCAAGTGACATACCAGAAGTTTCTTGGAGTGACGTTCAATGAAGAGTTAAGCTGGAACGCGCACATTAGCCAACTATGTGTAGACTTATCAAAAAGCATTGGTATTATGTACAGAATTTCTAAACTGATTCCCCTATGGCTGAAACAACAGCTATACAATTGCCTTTTTTTATTCTAAGCTGTGCTATGGAGCTCTAGTGAGGGGAACAACTACCAAAACTAACTACAATAAACGTACTATACAAAAAAGGGTTCACCACGTATACTGCAAACACCAAGAAAATTACGCAAACTTGAAGACAGCACCTTTATTCAAAGATATCATATGCTTCGTGTCGACGAAGTCTATTATACGAAAATATTGCAAACAACATACAGCAAAAAACTGTATGAGCCCAACGAAGGAGCTAGGCAACTCACTTATCTGATCCGCCAAATCTTACGTCGTCCACAACGAACAAGAACGAATTATGGTAAACAAACATTTACCCATCAAACAACTTGCATAATAAACAAATTAGAACAGAAGCTTAATTTTGGTTGTACAGAAAAAGCATTTAAGGTACAAGATAAAGAAGTGCTAATGCAGGAAAACATACTTTTTGATGGATCCTAAAAATACTGGTGTTAGCATTGGTAGTAGTCGGGCGATGGAAATTTTGTACTGCGTGTATTTTATTACCTATAAAATATAATGGTATGTATCACATGTCTCTAATGTTCTAGTCTGATTCCTTCCTGAGTGATTGTTATTTAAGTATGTTATTTAGTAAATATATGTTACAAGATTTGTATAATCAGTCAGATTCAATGTAATATGATACTTTTTGTCAGCTATTTTTCGCTCTGTTGCTTTGTTTGTTCATGAAGGTCTGGATGCCACGAAAGCTGTTTTTTATTTTTATTATTTTGATGTACGATCTGTGTACAAGGGTGTTGGGTCCTCTGTCAGGCTATATGCCTTTAGCCGCAACATCCTTTTGTTTCTCGTGTCCTGTACAAGAAACAATAAAACAAATTTTGAAAATTGAAATTGAAAAAATTATCACCTAGGATGGTGTGCATGAAATAAATATTCACAGAACAAGTTACATACAGCAAGTTTACATGTTCAGCTTAGTTGTTGCGAACACGCATGGTCTGTGCTGTCTCATTTTTATTAACAGGAAGCAACGTTTTGCGATCACTTGCGGAAAACATTTTACCCGGAATAACATGTTAGTGGAAATTTTTGCTATGTAGCATCCCAAGACTCTCATATGATTGAAATCAATGCCCCATAGTGTAAGACTCAGGAAAGTTCGACAACTCGAGGTTCTCGGTGACACGGGCCACAAGGTTGTCTGACTGCATCAAAGTTACAACCACAGCAGCTGGTATTCATTTCCGCTACCTTCGTATCAGAAATCAGGCATCGTAACACCCCCATCAGATGTGGTGACGCAGTTTCGGCAAAGCGTAAAGGGAAGGACACCCACTCGTTTCGGTAAACGTTTTGGTGAAGCGGCGGCAACCTTTATTGCGTAGCCCCGTAGTCAGCCACAAGTTTTCGTAATGCTTTTAGCAATGTTTAGTTAATGATTCTGATTACTTCTCACCCATTTCTCGTAATGATATCATTAAAACTTTGTGTTTAAGTTTAACGTAGTTTGGGGCATCGGTAGCTTTGCTATAACCTGTTTTGAGCGCTTATGCAATCATGATCAATCAACAAGAGATGCATAAAGGAAAGATAAGCCAATCCCCGCAAGCATTCCGCACTAACAAAAAAGTTATTTTCGCTCTCAGTCCTCTTCGTCGAATGTATAACAAGCGACATGAGTTTTTGTTTGTTTCTGTTTTGCGTTTTCGCTATAGGGCTAATTGCACCGCTGCAGCTAACGAGAAGCTGCAAAAATCACGAATTTCCACGGAACAACATTTCACGTATTCTTGATAGCAGATCTGGGCATTTATAAGCGCTGTTGCATATGGAAGAAATAGGAAGAGCTGAAAGGAGCAGCTCATGTCCCGAAAGGTCTCAAGTGAAAGGCCTGTCGCGAGATTGTCTTCATGGACAGCAGCCTATATTAAGGCGTCAACGCAAGCTGTCTTTGCCTGAAACCTATTTTCCACTTTCCTCTCCGCTATACCGCTTCCACAATCTTATGCCTCCACGACACGCCGCGTTTTTTTTTCTTTCTTGGAGGTGTTACAAAGTTGCGCCACATTGCGGTAACCAAGCGTACGCGATAGTGTCCGTACACAAAAAACGCTAGGCCATCTGCTAGCGGTTTGGCGTATGGTACGTGGTCAGCTATGTTGCGTTTTTTGCCTTCTATTTTGTATTACGTTGCTTGTAGAGAGCTTGCAACTCAGTCGTTAGGTGTTGTTCATTCTGCAGTGTTCTGTTAACATGCTTCCTCTTTGTTTATGCGAGTGCTTAGTTTGTCGCTTTAGCTTCTTTGATAAGTTTCCGGCCAGAACGACGGGGACTGCATCAGATGAAATAGATCAATGCCGAAGGCACCTCTCACAAACTCAAAAGCTTTGTTCGAAGGACAAAGTACGAGAGAAACAAAGTCGTAAATACGATTGCTCGGGGCAAAAGAATGAATTTGGCATGATTTTTTTTCTTTAGATGAAACCGTGATTTCCTCGCCAGATGCGTAAACAGTAGAGGAGCGGTAAATAAGAAGTGTGAATAAAGTTGCTCGATATGGTGGTCCGCGTTTGCATACCATGACGAGAGCAGTGGGGCAACTTCTGGCGGCAATCACGTGCGGCCATGTCACGTGATCTGAAAAAGGGTGGAATGTATGACGTCCCTGGTGTAGAGACACATCACTGTAGATTAGGTTACTGTGGACCGGGTTACTGTTTGGAAAAATACCCAGAGGCATGAATCGGCGCGGCCTGTTGTTGCTTGATGTTCATGAAACGGGCCAAACTTACACTGGCGAAACGACACCTTCGCATGTGACTGAATATCACTTGTTTTCTTTAAAATTGCGGTTGTGGGTGGTGACGTAAAAAGCGAAGTTTCCGGGCAGTTTTCGTCACACTCCTTTTGTGATTGTGACTGACAGTGGGGTGTTGTAAAACTTAGAGTACGAAAACGCGAGCCGGCGAATGTTGTCTACGAGTCACTTATGCATAAGCTACCAAATGACTATGAAAGATGGGACGACTTGTACTCGCGAGGACCTTACTTATCAGTATTGTTTCTTTTTATTTGTTTGTATGTTTGTTTTAAGAGCGAAACTGCTTATGCCGTCATAATGTCCAACCATTGTCATCGAGGCGCGCCATCATTCCTAGTGAAAACATAGGTGAGAAACATTTTTGAGCGATGCGGTCTACAGAGTGTACAGAGCTAATAAATTAAAAAGAGACCATAAATAACATTCTAAGAATCAATCTTTATATCGTTTATGAATTCGTCAATAAAGCTTTGCTCCGTCTTAGCATTCGTTCTGTAGTCATAAATGTAGTTTTTTTTTCAGTAACCGCTGTGAGCAAAACGAATGCAACAGAATGGGATAAGAAATTCTAGAACACCAAGGCAAAAAATTGCCAGCGTTGGAGCCGTAATCATATACTCCTACAGCAGCGCTCAGCTTTGCTTTGAGAAAATGGTACATCCCACTAACTTTGCTTGCTCTGATTTCTAGCTTATGAGATCGAACCAAAAATAGTTAACGCGATCAGTCGAAAATCTTACCCATTTAAAGGAATGTAATGTAGTTACGCTGCGGGTATGTCATCTGGCACACTATCTAGGTAAGGGACAATTGCTTCCTTAACATACAATTTTCTTCGAGCGCTTGGTAGGCAAAGCATTGAATCCATGAAAAAACAAAAACGTTAACAATGCTGCTATCGCAAAGGCTTTGTTTTTGGTCATATACGAGGCGGAAACGAGCTACCACTTGTGGTCTGCTATATGTGCTGTGTTGTCGTACAACTGTCGTCGCGGACTTCATATTTCGCACGACTGTTTTCACATTTTTGAGGAGAAGGAAATTACTGTTTCGTTATCTCTTCCGGCGTCGTAGCTACTCCAAGTGTAAAGTACTTGACAGGCCCGGCTTGTTGTCCATGCATGCATGCATCTCACTTGACGTGGTGACGCTCACCGTAAAGCTCCCAATAACAGCCTCAACAAGGCAAGAAGTGCTCAAAATCATGTTGAAGTGAATGAACTAACATATATAATAAGCATATATAACAGCATAATGAGAAAAATAACCAAGAAGTAAGGACATTTTAAACCTAAAAATGCTAAAAACGTTTTCAATGCCTGGCGGTGACTGCGGCGTGGCGCAAGAGAGGGCGGAATGACGTATACCCAGCGAGCTAACGCACCTCCCCCTACGGCCACTGCGACTCGTCGGCACTGCAAGATGTGACAAGGCTAGGCATAGCGAGACATCGCTACGTCTGATGGGGGTCAGCGACATTATATAAAGATGGGGGCAAGGAGACTGGCGGAACTTGCTGCAGACGAGGTAAGCTTGAACGGCCGTACCAAGTAGGAACTTGATAAAGCGCAGAAAAGGTAGCTCACTAAGGACTGCGAATCATGCTAACAAGATTCTGCTCGTGCCGTTATTGTATTGTATGCGTACCGTATCAAACAGGGGCATCGCTAACGTTAAACGAAGTTGCGGGAACTCAACGATTGGTAAGCGCTGCGTGCCCGAGCTACGCACTTTCTTGGGATTCACAACAGTGGATTGCAGATGTTATTTTTCTGTGTATTTTAATAGTTTTCTGGAATAAGTGTGATACGTTTACTACCATTTGTGTGCCAAACGGTGCAATGTTCTCGTATAGCAAGCTTTGCTTCCACTCTGCCTTACCATTACCACCCTATATGGTACGAAGACCTCACGTAACTCAAATATTTTAGTTTCATGCCGGGATTGACCACGACTTCAGTGACGTATTTCCATGAAGGAAAGGGTGTCAAAAATACACACGATCAGAAGACAAAGAAAAAAAGTTTAACAAGCGGAAGTCGAACACCAGCCCTCTCGGTCCACGACAGCAGATGCCGGGCGTGCAATAAACTGCACCATGGCCACATTTTTCTTTACCCTTTATGTGAATTCAAAACACGCCTTTTATATCTGCTACAGTCCTCTCACAGTGCATTTACTATAGCGTAGTTATGCCTTATGACCATGACATATACGGGTTGTAGGAGATATGGTGCGGAGCAGCCTCAGAAGTACTTGAATGCGTTGATGCAGTAAAAAGTGGTTTTATTTTCAGGTGAGAGGCCATTTTTCACTGCTAATACCTGGAGCACACCGTTTCTTTTCTCGTGCGTGTCCTTACTTCACCGTCTTCCTCTGGTGGTCCACCGGTGCTCACGACAGAATAAATATTCCCGGCCGCGCGATGAAGTCAATCATGAGTTCCAGCGGGTATAGCTTTTGTATGGGCCTTGTAACGATAAGACTGTCTTGCTGTTTTACCTTGCAAGAGCGAACATGCCCATCTGGAATTTTAAAAACCTGAACGATTCTTGCATGATAACAACGTCGCTTTGTTTTGGGTTCATGTCTCGTTGATTACGCGTGAAATGTGCAGATTAGAGTTGCAGTACATATTCTTTCCGCCATCGTTTCCAAAAATTTCAGCTAAAAGTTTTCTGTAGGCATGGGGGCTAATAGTGTCCGATCGTCTCTCTAACTGGCGTCACCTTTAACCGTATCATACGGCATCGGCATCGGAGCAGTTGGTCGGCTGGAGTCAACTTGCACGGTTCCATTGTGTCTGCCTTGACAAATGTTAACGGCCTAGAGTTGATTACTGTTTGGACCTCTGTTAGCCCTGTCGTTAGTTCATCGTAGTTGAGACAGGCTTTGCCGAGAATTCTATGCAGCGGCGTCTTAAATGCGAAGCATTTCTTAGCGAACTTCGGTGACTTTGACCGTATCTATCTATCTATCTATCTATCTATCTATCTATCTATCTATCTATCTATCTATCTATCTATCTATCTATCTATCTATCTATCTATCTATCAAGCCGCCTACGACTTCTAGCTCTCCTGGCTGTTTAGATAATGTTATTATTACCAAACTTGATAAGACATAACATGACTGTATGACGAGCAAATTTAACTAGCGATAACACGAAAATTATGACGTGTATGTCATGAATGTTATGATTTAAATTTGGTGGTCTTGCTGCTCTTGCGATGGTTTCTTTCTCATGACGTGTTCCAACTGGTATGGTATGACATAATTGCATGGCGAACATAAGCTACCGACCCTAACATGAAAATCATGACATGCGAGTCATGTAACAACATCCCTACATGCCACGGTCATGATGCGCTCGCGGCCACTTCGTTAGCGTCCCATGTACAAAATTTCGTATTACGGTACGTGAATGGATGACAAAAGTAAGTAATTGGTGCAAACATGATAACCATTATAGATGCGGGTCATGTAACAGCAAGACTACATGCCACGCCCTTGATGGGCAGGCGGCCGTTTCGCTAGCTTCACTTATATCAAGTTTGTTATAACGGGACGTCAATAGGTGACGAAATAATGAGACTGGCGTAAACAAGATTAACATGGCATGCGTGTCATGTAAAAACTTGACCTCATGCCTTGTTCATGACGCGCTGGCGGCCATTTTGTTAGCGTCACATATACTAAATTCAGTATTACGGTACGTGAATGGACGACATAGATAAATGACACAACCAAACATGATAATCATGACATGCGTATCATATAACAACATGAATACATGCCACACTCACGATGCGATCGCGGCCGTTTTGCTAGCTTCATGTATGTTGAATTTGGTATTACGTGAGATCAATCAATGACGAAGGCGTGTGACTAGTGCAAACATGATAATCGTGAGATGTGTGTCACTACTAGCCACAGCCACGGCGCCAAGACACTTCGATGTGACACGGCGCGCGTGCGCACCGGCGTTCGTTTTGTGGCGTCACGCCGGTGTTGCCGGTCGCCGATCTTGCGATATACTTGCAGGCGCGCACGAAGCTTCATTGCTTTCACGCATGAGCGTTTCAGCGCGTCCGACATTCATTCGTCCCCAAAAGAGGCAGACACAGTGTTGTCTGCATAACACATCGGTGCGAAATGCAGCATGTCGTATTTCGCGCCGGTTGCCGTTGGGCCGCGCCGAGGAACGCTGGTCGCGCCTGGCGTCAGACTATAGAGTGCTCGCGTTTTGCTAAGGCAGCGTCGCTGTGCCCAGCGTGCGCGTGCGTCGACGATATATTGGAGTATATTGGGTCCTTTATGATGCACTTGCGGCTATTTCGCTAGGTTGACATACATCAAATTTGGTGTTACGTGACGTCAATGAATGAAGAGGGTATATGACTGGTGCAAACAATGATAATGATGACACGTGTGTCTTGTAAGAACATGACAACATACGACATTCATAGAAGTGCTCGCGGCCGCTTCGCTAGGTTCGCATATACTAATTTTCGCCTCACGTGACGTGAATAGATGGACGAAGGTAGACGACACATCCAAGCATCATAATCGTGACACGGAAGTCGTGTACGGCATAATTTGCCTCCACCTCGAAACATTATGGTCATTTTAAAGTGACATATCAACCTTACTCATTCGTGCTTCACATATCATTGATTCCCACTGTACGTGGGATCTGCCATTTTTTTACCCATCTGATCAGCCGCTCCCACCATCCTCCCCACCATGGTGCGTAGACACAATGAACACTAAGAGAATGCCGTTTGCGGTAAGATACATGTTGAATAGGCGTTTTAAATCCGCTGATGTCCCTTTATAAGTCCTCGCGTTAATTGAATAGATGACGCGGGGCAATCACATTTATCTGGCAAACCGTCGCAAACACAAGATGAATGTTTCAGCTGACTTGCTGGAGACGAGCTCAAGGTGAATTGCTCGAAAACAGCACATGTGAAAAAGAGCCACGCAACACTTTGCATCGCCTTCTTGCGTTCGTGCTAAGAGTGGGCCGGTACAATCAATACCAACAACCTCGAAAGGGTTTGTTGGCTCTATCCAGTCATTCGGTAAAGGCACTCTCGGGGCACTTCCTGGTCTGGCGGTGCATCGTTTGCACACGTTGCAGTTACGTATAACTTTTAGATGCGGAGCATCTAATACTCGAGGCTTGTAGTGCGGCGCCGTCCGCAAGCTTCCTCCTCCTTCTTCCACCATCTGTGCATCCCTTCCTCCTCTACACACCGCGCGCGCTTCACTCCTCCACCATCTGTGCACCCTTCCTCCTCTACACACCGCGTGCGCTTCTCCTCTTCACGAACATTCGCTAGCTGTATAATGTAGCGCGCATGCGCCGTCACGCTTCGAGAACATCGGCAGCTGACGCGCGCGCATGCGCCGTCGCGCTTTGAGAGCATCGGCAGCTGACGCGCGCGCATGCGCCGTTGCGCTTCTCTCTCTTCTCGAACATTCGACAGCTGACAGTGCATGCACCGTCGCGCTGTATATATACTCAAGGTCGGCGCTCGCTCGCTCAGTTGCCACTCGTCGGTTGGTTTGTACGCCGCGTCGACGTCCAAGGTCGCGGTGAATTGAATTCCAACGAATCCACAAACACAATGATCGACGTCCCTTCGACCAGCGCCGCCCTTTCGCATACGTGTGTACGTGTTCACTCATTTAACACCCCCTCCTACAACCACGTTAACCAATTTAGCCATCGACCCAAGTAAGTCGCAATTTAACACCCCATTTCACAACCACGTTAACCAATTTAGCCATCTACCCAAGTAAGTCGCACTTTAACACCCCGTTAACCAATTATATGCTCCGCATCCTCCTCAGTGTTCCCCCGAGGGAAGCTGCGGGCATTTTTTTTCACCAAAATACGAGTGCGACAAATCCACTTGCACTTTCGCAGCTGAGCAAACGTCTCTCGTACACTGCCATATAGGACTTGCGGATGTGCCCTCATGACAACCAGAGTGGAGTAATGATGCTTTCTTGGAAGAAGTATTGGATACTTGACTCCTGATGGTGAATTCAGGATCGACTAACGGCCACCGGCTGAAAATTCCGCCAGCGTCTATAAATGGGCGAAGGTAGGTAATGGGGGACGTGGGATTTAATGTACGCCCACATGATAGGCAGCCTCAATTCCGAATTCAATTCTTGGTTTTAGACGTGCCTATTCAATTAGTGCTCAACCTAAAGAACTTTCATCGCTGTCAGGTGGCTAGTTTCTTCTGTTTTGAGTTAGACGTCGTCTGCAAATCGAAACATTCAAGCTGTTGTTTGCAACAGGTGCTGAAGCTTACTGAAATGCTCAATGTCTTTATTTAGACTAAGTGTCTGCGCTGTTGTCACTATTTGAACTGCTGCTACACCGCTTCTGGTAGCTTCACTAATGTCAGTCGAACGTACAGGTTGAAGAGGCCAGTTTTTCATTCTGCCATGTACCCAGTCAGAACCATGCCTCCACACTGAGCTGCACCTAACGTTGTTCCATGCTACCACTCTCGTGAGTAGTTCTAGTGGATTCTTCGACACTGGGCAATATGTCCACTGAGATGGTTCTGTATGGCACTTAAGTCAGTGATGCGAATAGCAACAAATTGCTTCCACTTAGTGTAGTTTCTTCGTATCCAAGACAATACAATCGTGGAGCCTGTCCACATAGTGTATTCAATATGAACCCCGTTGAGGGCTGTTCTCACATATGTCAGCAGTCTTGTGCCAATCAATGCACCCAAAAGCTCCAGTCATGGTAGCATCGTTTTCTTAATTAAAACCACCGGTGCCTTGGAGATCTGCAAGATAGGTCGTTCGGCCATAGCAGTGACGGCGTAGGTGACGGCTCCTCACGCTGCTGGGCTGACATCGCAGAAGACATGGAGTTGTATTTAACTTGGCAATGCTCCTTCCACCGTGATAGCGAGGAATCGATATTTAACGCAGTTGTGGCAGCTGCCGGACTAGGCTTTGCCATTCATGTCACAGGTCGTCAGGCAGTTTTCTCATCCCAGCTCATTCGGCATGTCCACAATTTTTATAATAGTATTCGTATGGCAATAGTCTACTGTCCAAGGATTCCGAGTCGGTCAATATTCTCGCTGTTGCCTGCAGAATGGACCGTTTAGTGTTAAGCTTTCTTTCATAAAAGCCAACAGTTTGTCGACAGAGAAGCTAAACTCGTCTTTTGTGGGATTCCAGGCAACGCCAAGGACATTAACAGACTGCTCCTGAAGGGATATCAGTTTTCTACTGGCAGATTCTTTCTTCCGTTCTAGGGCAACCATCAGATTCGGTGAGCTTGTGGTCCACTTGCATAGGACCATTCCCGCTGATTTCATGATTTGTCGCTCGTCGTGACAATATTCTTTGCTTCGTTTTCTGTGTCAGCGCCCGTGACCAGGTCATCTACGTAAAACGACTTTGTCATTCTGTTTGCTGTTTTTGCTTTGGCACCTTGCGTTCTCCTCAAGTGGTCAAGAATAATCGAGGTCAGCAGGAATGGGCTGAATGTAGCTCCAAAGCTTACCCGCGTCATTCTCCATTCTTGCAGTTGACTACCTATTAAGTAGCTTTCGGCGAACCACAGAAAGCGAAAGGCGTCTATGTCTTGTTCCCGTATAGATATCTGTCGAAATGCCTTCTCTATGTCAGCGATTAGCTCTGTCATATGCGTCTTTAAACGCAGAATTATCTTACCAAGGTCTTAGTAGAGGTTGTCTCCCTTTTCGAGGCACTCATGAAGGGAATTGCATCTTTTGTCATGAGAACATACGTCGAAAACCACCCGAACATTAGTAGTCAATGCCTGCTATCTGATGACTTCCTTGTGTTGCATGTAGTACAACTTGTTTGGCTCGGGAGGAACATCATCAACAATTTTGGCGTGTCCCGCTTGTACGTACTCGGGTATGGTGTCATTGTATCTCTCTAATAATTCCTTCTGCCTTGCTAAACGCCCACAGCCACTTGCTTGTTGTCGAAAAGCTCAAATCCACCTTTCCAAGGAAATGCAAACTTCATAACTTCCATCACAGCACGTAATGTTGCTTTCAAAATGTTGCATCACCTTGCTGCCTTCATTAGGTCTATCAATTGTGTCAGATATGCCAATGTGCTCCAGTTCCCAGAACGTTCGTAGAAACTCGTCCGACTCCACTACATGAGTTTTCAAGACACAGATCATCATTCTGGCTGTGGCACATTGCGATGTCAAAAAGGGTGGTGTGTCTTCGAAAATTCCAGCCAAGCTTGGAGTTCATGGCAATTAGTGAATCAGTGTCCTCGCACCGTAAGATTTCACTGGTCAGGACTCTTCACATTTCATCAGAGCCTATCAGCCCACTGATTCCACTTTGCGTGATCACTGATGCTTGTGCCAGTTCATCGGCTACGTCTCTTCCCAATGTTTTGAAAGGAGCGATGAATGAAACTTCCATTCTTGTTTCCTTGATGTCTTGGCATTTGTCCTGAATTTCAAAAGCACTAAACACAACCTCTTTGTCAGAAAACTGACTTCGTGAACGGAGGTTCACTGCTCGGCAGTTTTCAGCAGCTTGGTTTGAGGCACTGGCGAAGGTGTTCAGAGCAATGTTTATAAATCCAACGCACTTTAAGCTCAAATGACGTGACAACTACTCGGTGACAACTCCTCGGTGACACAGGTACGTTGACCACCACCGTCGAATACATCGCGCACGTAGCGGCAGTTGGGGTCGCTTACTGCCCATGCTCAGAATGTTTGGAGAAAGACGCAAGAATTGGATGCATCGCTGTTTTGTTGTCTTCTCCCTAGTGATGAGCAAACTGTCGAACTTGCACGGTCCGTCCACGGTGCTTGGTGCGAGTCTGGAGGAGCCCTCTCTGGGTCGCACATACTGAATGCATGGGGCCTCTGCACTTCGAGCACGAGATTATCCGCTTACAGCCACGTGTCTTGTGGCCTTCTGTGGTACATCGGATGCACCGCTTATCACCAGACAGCATTCCTTCTTCTGCGTCAGGGACATGTTGAGCCCCACTATCCTATCCGCTCTCTTTGTATTCGCTTTTTTCCAAGCTTTCCAGCTCGATTGAAAGGAAGGTCAGAACACCGTCAAGTCCCGAAGGATCAGAAGCATGGTCTGTAGGCCTTTGCGTAGGACAAGTACGATGCTCGAAGTATGATGTCGCAGAGCGCAGACGAAAATGAAGGCCGCTGTACACCCAGTGACTCCAGCCTTCGGATGTTGACGAGCACTTGGTCATAGAGTTGTTGGATGGCTCTTGTTTCACCGGATGTCCGTTGACGTAGTCTTGCGATATATTCTTGTTCCTGGCGCGTCTTCTCGGCGAAGCGTTTCTGTAGCATGTCTATAGCGTCCTTTAACATGCTTCTGTCGTCGGAAGACCAGCCACCGCTTAAGCAGGGTCTTCTTTCAAAATCTACCAAAAATATTAGAGCTTCTCCGTCGTTGTCAGGGTGGTCTTGTTATGGATGAGCTGGGCAAACTGCTCCTAGAACTCCATCTATTTACACACATCCCCAGAGAAGGGCGCAATCGTGAGTTTCGGTAACTTGGCTCCCGTCCTGTCAGATGGTGTGGCGATCGTATGGGTAGCCATCACTGATCAGTCTTCTGCTTGTGTATTCGAAATGCATTTCTGCTTGCTTAGGAGTTCGGACAGGATATGCGCCGCGTTGTCCTTGAATTCTAGAATTGTATCGTACTCGGGCTTCGAAGTCTTTGTCTTGAATGAGACTTTCCAATTCAGAGTTGATCTTGTTAAGCTCATCGTTGTTCGTTTTCAGCCTCTCGTAAATGAAACCGAGCTGCTCATGCGTCGCGGAAGTCATTGCGAAGTAGGACTCTTCTGTCATTGTTGATTAGGCGGTTGGGAGCTCGTCACAATGTTCGCTTCGTCTTCATCTTCTCCATGTATTCCTGGCCACTCGTAGCAGTCGGGCGGTCAATCCCAGGTTGATTGGATCCAAAATGTGGGGTATATGGCGTGGAGCAGCCTTAGAACGTACTCGAATGCGTCGATGTCGTAAAAAGAGGCTTTATTTACAGGCAAGATGCCAGTTTTTCCTGCTAACACTTGGAAAACCACGTTTCATCTTTTGTTCTTATTCGTACTTCATCCTCTTCCTCTGGTTGTCCTCCAGCGCTTGCGACAGAATTATACGGGTGGGTTCTTCATTACTTTGTTTCTACGCATGTGTCCTATTCAGCAAACGCTTTGAATCCACATGCCTGAAGCTGCGCCCAAGACAACCACTACACTATTTGCCCTCTACTTTCATGTCGCCGAAAGAAAGCGGAATCATCCACGGGATGCCAGTACAAGTTTCCCTAGATAAATGTAACACGCAGGACTAGTCGGGCAATAGCGTAGACCTCTTATTTATGAACCACCATCGAAAGCAGTCTTTGCGTGCCAGACATTACGAACACAAACACGAGAAAATCCGTGGAGTGCACTTGGCGATTCCCACGCGGGTGATGAATGTGTGATGTCTTACACAGCTAAGCTCTCCACTAATCATCCGTATACTTAGATCTTTTGTGGACTTTGTTTCGCCCGATTCCGCGTATATTAAAGCTAAAGAGAGCTGATATGTAACCGCAAAAAAAAACTATCACGTCTGGGAAATATCTTGGGGAAAGTCATGGAAGTGGTGTAATAAGGACGGCGAAACTAAACGATGAGTGCAAAAAAAGTGAACACAACCTATAGATTAAGACGATGATTGATAGCTTCGGTAGAAATTTGACAAATTAACGATCACCGCAAAACTGAGCTGCTTTGTTTCCCAAATTAACTGTACCACTCTAAAGTTTAGATAACAAAGAGCTAAAATTTGGTACATATTTATTCTAATAAACGTAGGACGTTCAAATACGGACTAAAGAAGGAAGTCAAGTTATCACAAACACCTACTAACAACTAATGTAAGAAAAAACGGTGAAAAACGAAGCAGGCATTGAAACTAGTCTGCGCATACATATGCAAAATGTCCATATCAATCCTAAATGAGTGGGCTCTGTGTGAAGATCACTGTTAAGGCACTTCTTTTCATCTTTATGCAAGTTCATTAACAGATGGTTGATGAATGCGCTACCACAAATATTGGCGTTTCTTTAATTCATATTATGGAACAAATTACGCATTCAGTCAACATTTGTGTAGCCTTAGATTTTCTACAATGTAAAAAAATATATATTAGAAATTGAACCTCGGTGTTTCTCCTTGATTCACAATGATTTAATGAACTGCACTGTACGAGTGCTTACCTAGTGCACACTGGTTAATTCAATACGTGTTGTTTTTAAAATGTGATTGTGGGCGATTAGTCATCAGGGCAGAGATCGGGCACTATGCATACATAAGTGTCACAGGAATGACGCAATGTCGAATGGTGGTATTGCCGTCAAGCAGCAATAGACCTTCTACTAACTCTCATAATCATACACAATAAGCACTACTTGTTATAAAACAAGTTCCACTTTTGTGTAAACTACTTCACATGGCTGGTAAGCCAGCTGTATGTTTTCTCGGAAACCAATAACTCCTTCATACCAGAATTTTCACTGATGAAACAACGTTTATATCATTGATT
>WOVY01007141.1:0-17931 GCA_013436015.1 Rhipicephalus annulatus
TTTGTATCGTAAGCTTTTCGATACCGAGGAACACAGAAAGAAAGTATTGCTTATGAAGGAAGCGTTTCTGATCTGTGCCTCATACGAACAAGGTGGTCGGTGGTTGATCTACCCTCATCGAAACCCGCACTTAAATGGTCGAGCAAATTGTTTGTTTCAAGGAAATGTACAAGTCGACAGTTGATCGTTTTTTCGAACAGTTTGCACAGGCAGCTGGTAAGCGCAATTGGTATAACTCAAAATTGATGAAGGGGTCCTTGCCTTGTTTCAAAAATGGAAATAACAATAGCTTCTTTCCAGGAAGTCAGGACAGCGCCAGAGAACCAGATATAGTACATGCAAAGTAAGGTTTTTTGTGTTCAATTGGTAGGTTTTTTAATATTTTGTACACCACACGGTCAAAACCTGGAGCGGAGTCACTGCAGGAGTTCAGTGATGTTTGGAGCTCAGGCAAGCTGAAAGCTTGGTTGTACGCCTCGCATGTTGTACATTTGTGTTCGAGTTTTTGTTTTTTCTTTTTATTCTGTATTTTTGGAAAGCGTTAGTATAGTGCGACGAGCTGAACACCCGCTCGAATTGTGCACCGGGGAAGTTTGCCTGATCTTCCAAGGTGTCCACTCTGTGTGCTTACGAGTGGGAATGTGTGTACTTGTCTTCCTGGTACGCTACCAACCGTGTTCCAAGTTTTAGCCTCCTGTGTATATGAATTGACCCCTGAAAAAAACTTCTGCCCCCTTTCTTTTCTGGCCTGCCGATGCGTTTGCGTGCTCTGAGACTTCATTTTCTTGAAGTTTTGAAGATTTTCGACTGTCGGTGAATTCCGAAGCAACCTCCATGCTTGTTTTGCTACTTGCGTGCATTTTGGCACTCAAAGTTCCACCATGGCACACGCCGTTTTCCAGGGTGTCTGTTCGTTTGTGGGATGCATTTTGTTGCTCCATCAATCAGAAATGAAGTGAAGTAGTTGACAGCAGCATCAACGCTTGAAGTACGTATGTCGCGCCGACCTAATGAGTGATAGTATAAAACTTTTTCTCATAGGCTTTGCTTAATAGCCATTTTAGAACCTGCGGCGGGCATTCAGTTGATGTAGGTGTGCTGAAAACTATGAGAAGTGGTCACTTACGTAGGGATTAGTGATAACTTTCTAGTGAAGTACAGACACAAGCGATGCAGATACTATGCTTAGGTCTATTGAGGAAGAAGTATTGTTAGCGAGGTTATAATAAGTTGGTTCTTTTAGATTCAGAAGACACGCACTGCAAAAGAGAAGAAACTGTTCAATCAGTCGACCTCGGCCGTCCTATCGAGAGTCGCCACATAGCCTGCTATGCGCAGCCAAGTCTCCAAGGAGAACGAGGGTTTCGGAAGTTCATCGATTGAGGACTGGAATTCATGTTTTGTAGGTGTAGCTTGGAGGTACGTAAAGAGTTCAAACTGTTACGAGTTTGTCGAAAAGCACAGCTCGAAAAGCCACTCCCTCAAGGGATGTTTGGAGTTGAAAGTGTGTGCATGCAATCCCTTGATTGACTATAATGTCAACACTTCCGGATGATGTCACGGCATCATCAAGGTCTTTTCAGAAAATAGCGTATTTACGTAAAAAGTTGGTGTGTTTTGCATTTAGGTGTGCTTTTTGTACATAGAGCACTTTTGGTGAGTGTTCGTGTAAAAGTTCTTGGGCATCGTCAAGGTTCCTGAGAAGGCCCCTGACATTCCATTGTATAATGTGAGTGTTCATGGCGAAGGTAAAGTAGCACTGTTTGTACGAGGAGTGAGTTGCTGTCTAGGCGGGGAGTTTGAATTTAAGTAACAGGGCCATCACCAGGCCCCGTTCTTTGCTTTTGTTTTCTTGGCGCGCTCTAAGGAGCCACGCCGCTCTTTCAGCACCAAGGGTACCGACGTATTTATTGCCTCCTCGGATGCACTGAATGCCCACACATGCGAGCTGGTTCGAAGTTTTGGCCTCGACTGGTGAGGCGAGGCCACGAGACCTGGGGACCCTGGGGTTTCTGGTCTCTGTTCGGGAGCACGCGGAGTAGTGTGGACTACAGCCACCTTGGGGTCAGGTGCCACAAGCTCGGGCTCGACATGTGCGGGCCGAGGGAGTGGTGAGGGCTGGTGCGGTGGTGCGCCCCTACGTGCCACATCAGCATACCTTGGGCCATAAATGGCGAGACTGTTTTATTTGGTTCCTTCAAATAATTGTTTTCTTTCACTTTCACCGTTATTATCTCCTTCTCTTTTTTCCAGTATGGACAGGAACGTGAATATGCAGCATGGATTCCGTCTCAATTTACACAGTGCGGCTGCTCTTTGCAGTTCTTAGACACGTGGCCCAGGGCTCCACATTGTGCACAGGTCTGGCGACCATGACAGCTTTTAGAGCCATGGCCATACCTCTGACATAGGAAGCAATGACGGTGGTTTGGTATGTATGGCCTGATTGAAGCTTTCGTGTACCCTTTTTGAGTGGTTTCTGCTGATTTACTGGAAGCAAACGTGAGTATTCGGTGTTTCGTTGGTGTTTCCTTTTTGTCTCTTTTGATGATAATTCTCTGTACATTAGTGACATTTTCGCTTTTCCACCCCTCCAAATGTTCAGTATCGGTCAGGTCAAGTAATACTATGTCCCATACTACTCAGTGAGTTGTGTTCATTGATCTGTGTGGTGTTATGGTTATTGTTATGCCACCAAATCTGAGAGACGGTAAAGCTTTTCAATTTGTTTTTTGTCACGGATTTCGAGGACAAGGTATCCGCTAGCCATTTTTGTTATCTTGTATCCAGTGCGAAGAGTTTTGGTAAGACATCTAGCAACTACGAAGGGAGAGACTGTCCTGGCTTGCTTTCCAGTTTTTAGATGCGGAGCATCTTATACTCGCGCCTTGTAGTGCGCCGTCCGCGTCGTCCGCGCCGTCCACACCGCTTCTCGAACATTCGACAGCTGACGCGCGCGCATGCGCCGTCGCGCCGTCGCCCACTCTTCCACCATCTGTGCATCCCTTCCTCCTCTACACACCGCGCGCGCTTCACTCCTCCACCATCTGTGCACCCTTCCTCCTCTACACACCGCGTTCGACATCTACAATTCTCCTGATTCTGCAGTGGACGCGCATGTGGCGTCGCGCTTCGAGAACATTCAACAGCTGACAGTGCATGCGCCGTCGTGCTGTATATATACTCAAGGTCGGCGCTCGCTCGCTCAGTTGCCGCTCGTCGGTTGGTTTGTACGGCGCGTCGACGTCCAAGGTCGCGGTGAAATGAATTCCAACGAATCCACAACACAATGATCGACGTCCCTTCGACCAGCGCCGCCCTTTCGCATACGTGTGTACGTGTTCACTAATTTAACACCCCCTCCTACAACCACGTTAACCAATTAGCCATCGACCCAAGTAAGTCGCAATTTAACACCCCATTTCACAACCACGTTAACCAATTTAGCCATCGACCCAAGTAAGTCGCACTTTAACACCCCGTTAACCAATTATATGGTCCGCATCCTCCTCAGTGTTCCCCCGAGGGAAGCTGCGGGCATTTTTTTCGCAGTGGATAACATGAAAGTGAGGAAATGTTTCTATTGACCTCTTGAAAAAGTTTACGTCATCGGTGCATACCCGCTTCATGCCGGTGTGATCGCTAAGTGAGGGGAATTCTGTGTGCATGCCGGTTTTAATTTTATTCAGCAACATTGGCGACTTCTAACCATGGAGCCCAACGAGAGGAGGCTACAAGTTCGTAATTACTAAAAACTTGCCGACGCCAGCTGTACAACGCTGCTATAACCCAATGCGTCTAGACCAAGGTAGACTGTTTGCGCAGGGTTAACCCTCACCACCAGCAAAATTGGAAGTAAAAGGAAGAAACAACAAGACAGGAAAGGTAAAAAGTGATGGCAAAGACGAGGGTGTAGAGAGAGAGGGAGGAATAGGAAAAGACAACCGGCAATTTCTCCTGAGTGGGCCAGTCCATGGGCGCCGTCTGCGTGAAGCCGGGGCCAAAGGGGTGTGTTCCCTCTGCCGAGGGGCCTTAAAGGTCCAATCACCCGGCGTCCGCTCAACTCCCCGGATCCCCTTTTTTCCGGACACGGCAAAGCCACGCATGGCTAGGCGTGGGAGAGAGTCGCCCCCCCCCTTTAGCTCAGATCCGTGGTTTCGCTACACACCAAACGCCTGCTTGTGCAGACGCCCCTGCGGTGTTGCCTTCTCTCGAAATCCTGCTTTGTTACCCTTAACTTTTCCGTTGCCACGCCTTATCAAATCTATCACCACTGAACGATGCTTTGGATCGTCGCTTTGCCATGTACAATTTGTTTCTCATGCCCTCAGCACATTGTAGTACTCGGTCCAGCGGTTTAACTTTCAGGACAACAATGAATTTGCGAGGTTTTGCTAAACATCGATTTTTTTGGACCTTTGCACGAACCAACGTGCATGTGTTGATGAGAAAGTGCGCTAGGCAGACGAAATTAACAGCAGGTCGCACCACTCGTAGTTAGGCTACAGTACCTTCAAAATTCTGTTTTGAAAGAACCTTTGCAAGTCAAATATCGATTCAAGGTTTGAGATTCGCAATCTGTTAGTGTTTATCAGTAATACTTGCCAGAAAATTGTGCCAGCTATTCGACAGAGGCCTCGTTCTAGGAGTAAAGCAATTTTTATTATACAAGAAATATTTCTAAAGTTCTTCCCCATGTGTAAAGAGTGGAGGTAGTCTTCACAGTTTCGAGCAACTTTGATTTCCCTGGTACTGTTATATCAGACACAGGGTCGCATCTAGTCCGAGGATGACACCACTTCAGCTTGAAAATTTATGGTGACAATAGTTTGCGTCTGTCTGAGACATCCGCAGCACTTATTAGATTTGGCTTGTTTACGGCCTCAGTTGTTTCCTTCGCAGGAAATGTAAGGCAGCTGAAATTTGAGTACAATCTTTTAACTACTCTGGTTATATGCGAGGTCCCCACGTCTCTGGGGCACATTTCACTAGAGCCTGCTGCAGACCTCCTGCTCACAAAAACAAGGCCACCGAAGCACGTCTTGGCCCTGACAACGAAGCAGTGCTTTGTGTGCAATATTGTTCATTTTTTATATGGTTCTCAAGAATGCAAGGAAATTATGCTTGAATGCATACTATTAAAACGGCACTCTAAGTAGAGTGTGTTTGCTCATGGAAAGAGGTGACGCTAGAAGAAAGAGCGAATTTTATTGCACATCTGATTTATAGAAGAATTATTCCCACCTTGCGCATGAATCTATAGTAAAACAGCTGCAAGCTCCTGTCACCCCCCCTAAAAAACAATAATTTTCCAAGAAAACTGTACAAGGTACTTGTTTCTCACGAAAAATTAAGCAATGCTGCACCGCATTGCATGAGCAATGATGCCGCACTTTGGTTTAGATTTTTCTGTCTATGTGAACAGAAACATTTTGAACTAAATTCATATTTTTTTCTAATGCTCCTGGGTAATTTTTTCCAAGTGAATATTCTGAATTTTCTATGTGGAGAATAATTTGGCATATATAGTGTTTTATTGCACTGTTCGCGAACTTTTCACACTTTCCACACTGTTTTACATTTTTCACATTTTTGTTCATACCAAAATATTTTTGCTGCTCAAACCTTGTATTTGTCCGAAAGAGCATTGCATTGCAAAAAAAATGAATGTTGCGATCTTCGCTGGCGTAGATTTTGAACTCGAAAAAGCTATTTTCTGGAGTCATATGAAAAATTGCCTTTCTCGCGTGGTAACGAATGAGCTAGTTGACTAGTTGTTAATCTGCCTGCGCGCTGTGTGCCCTGACTACGTTTTTTTTTACCCATTTCTTTATCAACTAATTGATAGTATGAATGTGTTTCGCGGTTTGAAGTCAAACTTGTTCTCTTGGTTGATGGTATGTTAGCGAGCTGGCGTGTTATCCGTGGCCTTATTTTTGTTAGCAATTACCTTTACGAAAAGCCTGTATACGATGGAGAAAAAGCTGATCGGCCTGTGGTTCTATAAGCTAATGTCGCCCTATTCATTATGAAATAAGAGAACGTTAGCACTCTGCCAAGATTCTGGTACCCAACACTTCAGGACACACTAGGGGTGGTCAGTTTTTTTCTAATACAATCTGTCCTCTGTCTTTAAACAGATCTGATGTCACCTGATTTTCACCAGCAGCTGCGCCTGTTTTCATTCTCTTCAAGGCTTTCCCGACTTCTGTCATTACTGGTGGTATGTCTTCTTGATTACTGCTACTTGTTACAATATAAATTGATTTTATTTAAAGCAAAACACTTTCAATTATCATCAATTGTTACCCTTCTTGTACTTTGTAAAAGATTTGGAATCACTTGTGTACGAATATATATCGTATATACTTTATTAATATTTTTTATAATCTGCATTTAAATGTAAATAAAGTTTATTGAATGCGTGAAATATACATAACAATGCTGCCAAGCCTATATATGGTAGTAAGAGAGGTGTACGAAGAGCTGGCGTGTTATGCGCTATTATTTCCAAGCAAGCTCTTCTAACACCTTTCATTTTGAGTATTACCCATTCACCTGTAATTTTTTTTCAGTTAGCAATGGTTTGATTGCGTGTGAGAATCCGACCTTCGGTACAATATATTGGCTTTTCGTAAGAGCGCATAACTTGCGCTATGAAGACCTGGTTACATCCCCTTCTTGGGCTAGGTGGGTATTGGACTCCGCTGCCGAGAGTTGCACTTTTTTTTCATAAGATCGTCGCACCGTAAGAAACCAATGTTCTTCCGGAAAGAGTACGGAAAAGAGTACTCAGAAAACGCCACCTCGCCCTTTTTTGTGACAGAAATACACGAAGGTACTGTCACGTTATTATAATAGCCCAACCTCTGTCCACAGAAGCACCGGACGTCGATCTGAACCGGTCACCAAAAAGACAAGCTCATCTTCTACTCTTCTTTCTCACAATGGTACATGTACGTAGTGCAGTAGCCTAATCTCGTTTATTGCCCGTGGCAATATCCCCCTTGTAAAATACCGTTCCGGTGCTGTATGCTGACTAGTGCTTACAGTAATCGCAGGCATGCACAATAACGCATGTTTGAAGTAGTGTCTGGTGGTTCGGCAGTAGTGAGGCTTCTTCCTCTATACATAACCAATGTTCGCCCGAAATTTGTGAATCAACATGCGTTCCTTCATTGATTGGGGTGCGCGAATGCTCACAAACCTTATTCTCGTAAACAATTTCGTCCGCAAGCATGGGTCAGTTATTACCCTCCACGACCTGCTCATAACGTTTTTCGACTGCCGTACACCCAGACAAAAAGATACTGCTACCCCGACCAGAACACTTCGAATTGCTGACGACACCATCGCACTTCCGGCACAAGCCAGTATGTTGGTAACTATAGAGAGTGACTGAAATAACAAGCCCAGTGCACTATGGTATTGCTAAACTAATACCCCTGTCAGCCGTAGCAACCTAAGTGCACTTTCAGCGAGTGTAGTTACGCTCGCAAGGTGTCATTTTGGCGGCTTGCTGCTACACGAAAAAGCGTAGCACAATATATAATTGTTACTTTTGCGCCCATGTCTCATCATCCGGCCACGTTGTCTTCGCGGAATGCGCACCAGTGGCACATGCCGTCGTAAACGACTAGAGAATGACTCACCTACACACGTGCAAGTGTGCCTGGAAGTTAACAACGTGACGGAAGCGGCAATCGCACAGCATGTGCGCCGCATCCTTGTAGTGAGCGTGGCCGCAAACTGCCCGAGGGTTAGTGTAGCGAGAATTTTTGTTGATTTGAGGCATGTTTTAGTGTACTGCAAAATCCCTTTTAACTAAACAATAGTTTAAAAATAATATGAAAGCCACTTTAGGCAACAGCGTATTTCTGTGCAAGCCTGTGGTACCGAGGCTGTCACTTGGTCGCAGCGAAGTGAGGTTGAAGGATGCACTTGCTGTCGAGTGTGCGTTGCAGCAAGTGACACTAAACTTGCTCGTGTGACAGCCAGCAAACGACACTCGCGGCTAAGTTTACTCGCTCAATGTGCACTTAAGTTTCCATGTGTGACACGGGTGTAACCTCTTGGTGTTCTTGGCTCGGCAAATATGTGTTGCGCGCCGTATCATTTAACTGAAACGTAAAAAGGCTCAGCTTTTGGTCACAAATTTGAGCGGCGAGTGCAAACACTTGGCAAAGGTAACAGCAATCACAAACTTACCCCCATATTCAGAAACGCTACTTGACTTGAACTTTAAACAAAACCGACTTCAATGCAGCGCGTTCGCAACGCGTCTGTGCATTTGTGCTGCCTTGGCACGGCCTAAAACAGAGCGTTCGAAACGCGTTTGTGCTGCATTGAAGTCGGCGGCAAGTCATGATCAAGTCATCAAGTCAAGCAGCAGTTCAGAATAGGAGGTTAGAAGCCATCGATGACGAAGCTTGCGTCACTATCGCTCCAACGACCGCTGTCGCTGAAGTTGACAACGCACTGGCTGGCACAGTTGGCGTGAGTTGCCAGCTATCATCAGTGCTGCAGGGGCAGACACACATGATTTTACGCACGTATAGTGAGCGTTTCACGTCCACCTCAAAAATCAAGCAAATGCCAATAGTGAAGCTCCTCATTATGACGTACCCTACCGAATGACCAGTGAGACAGCACGCCTAATGCGTGTGGCAAAAGGGGCAGGTGGTGACAAGTTCTCAATGAAAGCAGATGCTCGACGATGACATCATCCACCCCTCGAGCAGTCCATTGGTGTCGCCCGTCAACACTTGCTAAAAAGACAGACAGCACTCTTAGATTTTGCGTGTAATACCGGAAAATCTACAAAGGGACGAAGAAAGCGCTTACCCCCTTCCACCCATATATGAACCACTAAATCTACTTCGACATGCCCGAAGTATTTTGGAAATATCAGGAATATAGCAACATTTTCAGGAATCTTATGTTATTTGGTGAGCAGTATTGTATTCGCGTCAGCAATTTGACCATTTATTGGGGCCATCTCTTTAGGAAAGCTTGCTGGACGTGCTTACTAGGCTAAAACTGTGACTAGTAATAATTTACTCACTCAAGCTGCAAGGAAAGCAACCTTATAACAAACTGGCACACTTAGTAGCCTTTAGTAGCAGCCCCGCTTTTATGAGCACATACCCAAAGATGGACACTGTTAAAGCCACAATATCCGAAAAAGATAAATCAAATATTGATTATTATTAAAGAACGACTAGCACTTATGCTACATTGACAAATAAGGTTTTTTTCTTAGCGCGTCTTAGATGAAATGCTGCAAACTCTCTAGTGAAATGCGGGAATATCAGAACAAATAACGTTAGTATTATCAGCCTGCACAGTACTCGCAGCTCTAGCGTTAGCGAAAATTGTATATATAATGCAAGAAAAGGAAAAAAAAATACTCCATATACTTACCGTCCGCGAAAGGCATGTTTTTTAAGTTATTCGGGACCTCATGATTGCCTCTTGTATTGTTGTCGTAGTTGCTGTTGTCGTCGTCGTTGCTCGTCTTGCATTTGTCGTCGTGCGCGTTCCTTCGTTTGTAGCATTATTTCTTGCCGGCACTGTTCTGCATCACTCAGTGCCCTTTAATATTGTTGTTGTGATACTGAATTAGAGGTCGGCCATACTGGTCGAGCCATGGGGTGAGCAAATGATGATGGCGGAGTTTCAAGGTGTGTTACGCAGAAAATAATAATAACAACAACAAAGATTGCAGAACTAAAGTAATTAGTCGTAACCATAATCTACCCCAAGGGCAAGACCACGCGTTCCTGTCTTTATTTGAAACAACTTTGCTTTACCGATTATCAGATTTTTTACGGAATTATTGTGACATCAAGTTTTGAATCATTGACAATACCTTTCCTCGTTAGTCTCGCAGTTGCATTCATTGTCTGCAGAAGAAAACAATTTATTATATTTATTTTATGAGTAAACATATTGGCATTAGAGGTCGTCCAAAAATTAATTGCCATTGTCCAGCTGCAGTTAAAACATAATACCTGCGTCGACGACGGCAGTGCGGCATGTACCTATTGTGGCAATATATACCACGAATTTTTCTCGGTGAACGCGTGTAGTAAGAACTGCATAATAAATCCTCTAAGTTTTCGTGGCGATAACAGTGCTTGCATTTGGCTCAAGGTTGCTTAAATGGCACGGTAAAAGCCTTACATGCTTAAAGATGACTTGATAATGACCTTGACAACTGACTGATTTTCGCGCGTGTGCTATAACGCTATCGCCCTAATACATTTATGTGACACAAAAATTTGGCTGAACAATGAAATCTGTTGAAACACTCGCACATTCACACTCGCTTCCACTTAGGCCACACATAAGCGCTGTGTGTGGTGTGTGTTTCTTGAGTGCAAAAAAGTGTGAACGTGTGAGTGTTTCTGAGTGTTTTTGAGGAATTCGAAGTTGCGCTGAATTTACTGATAATATCACAAGTTATCAGCTTGCCAACAACAAATTTTAATTGATACATCTATAGCCTTTTCAATAATGGTTGTGGCTTTATTTTGACGAGGCTTAGCGTTGCCGACATGAACGTTTAATGGCATTGGTGGCTTATGTTTAAAATATATTTACCGAGGAAAAATACACGCAAAAGTCACAATGGCTGATAGACATACTTGCGTGCTTCAAACTGCTGCCCTTCGGCTTCCTTCAATTCATCTCCGTAATAGGACCCGCGGACATTGGAGCACCGTCTCTGCGCGAGTTCCGAGAAATGCGAGAAAAGTGTTTTCATGCGCGAAACGTGCACAATATAAACTGGTGGTAGACTTGGTGACTTACTAGAGTGCAATGACACTATTGTGTAGTTCGCTTCGCTAATTTCAAGTAAAACTCGGTAGGGTCAGCGGGACAAGCGTTTTTCGGAGAAACCTATACGGCGACACGGTGACCAGAGGAGCAGGCGGTTAACCGGGGCAAAGTTCATAATGCCACAGGAAATTGCCAATGTTACACGCAACGCGGATGTCATGATCGAAGAGAAACGCTGATGGCACCACTACTAGCTATGAAGCCAGCCGAAATGCTAGATTCCGCCAAGCGGCCAACGCGCGTAAAGAATAAAACTAGAGTTTTCAAGGCAGAGGCTCGCGAGGACTAACGGCCTTCACTTTGCTTTAGGCACTTGATGATAATAATAATTGTTTTTTTGTGGCGCAAGGGTCAATTCATGGTCGAAGAGTGCCCGTTCATGGCACTAGAGATGTGGGCAATGATTGTGATAAGCAGCTGTGTTAGGGCCTTCAAATTCTTCGCTTAAGGCGGGTAAACACACAGAAGTAACGCAATCATGACCATGTCGCGTAATGTGTGTAGTGACGATGAATCATGAAAGTAAGCGATAATAAAAAGCATTGTGGGCATGTATGACATTAGCACAGGCGCCTCGATTGTTCACACCCTTGCGTCCAACGGCCGTGAGGCAAGTGCTGTGTTCATTGTAGTCATCGCAGCAGAAACCTCTCTGGAGAGGTCGTGCTACGGAGTGCCCGGGTATATGACGTGAAAGTTATGGAAGTCTCTGAAAAAAGCCAACAACGAATTTATGTGCGAAAAGTGGTTCCATACCGACGAACATTGAGGGGCGAAGAGGTATCAGTTGTCGGTAGTGTAATGGAAAGTGTTTTCTTAGCGTGTCTGACTCTTTACACTGCATTAGAATGCCAAATACTGTGAATGCTTCTCCACATCTGTCACACAAAGGTGGATCGCCACCAGACAAAAGAAATGAAAGTGTTGTGTGTGTCATGTCCTGTCCTTATCCTTTGTGAATATTATTTCTATGTGGCGTGATTTTGATACTGGTGGCCAATGACCAAGTTGTGGCTTGATAACATGCAGTTGTATTACGTGTGAGCCTGTCCCATTTGTTCTGCAAATAACTCCTGAGCTTTCGTTTTAAAAAATGCCTCGATTCAAGTGCAGGAATCGGTATCAATGTGTTGGCAGCGGCTTTGTTGGCAGGCCCAGCTAGCTGGTCCACCAAAACGTTGCCCTGTATATTGCGCTGCCCTGGCGCCCAGCAGACTACAACATGCTGTTTGGATCAGTAGATCGTGCATAAATGTGAGTAAACTGAGACAAGGACAGGGTTTTCAGCTTTTAGGATTTTGCTACGCTTTGGGAATCTGTGTAGATTTTGACCTTCGGTTTTTTCATTGGTTAATTTTGAATAATGACAGCAAGTATCGCATAAGCTTCGCCATTGAAATTTACTTGTTTCAGAGTGCAGTACGTCGGCTTCGGAAAAGAATAGGCCGATGGCTGCATACGACATTGTAGTATTGAACTTCGAGGCATCCGTAAAGAACTTAGTGCACATGTATTTATGTTGTAGTTTCAGGAAGTATGTCTGAATACATGCGATTGTCATGTGCTTCCTAACCTCTATCTAAGAATGACACGTCGCAATCTATCGCCTACCGCTAATACGGTGGCAGGCAAACTGAGGGAGCCATCAAATGGTGTTCAAGTGGCACACCGTTTCCTTTGCTAGGCTCCTCACACAAAGTGAGTAGGGCTCTTTCATCATAGAAAGACGTTTTTCAGACACAGCAAGGCTTGACATGTCATTGTAGAACGTGGAGGATGTTCCTCGTCTGCGTTCGCTTTAAGATAATTTTTAGAAGACTTGTAACATCTCCGTAGGTGGATTGATCATTCGTTCGATTCCACGTACAGACTCTCGAAGGGGCTAGTGTGAAAAGCACCCGTGAATAGGCGAATGCCTAGATGATGAACAGTGTCAAGCATATTAAGGGCAGTAGGTATCGCAGACTACTGTGCTATTGCCCCATAGTCTAGACGAGTACGTATGAAGCTTTTATAAAAATTGATCAGACACTTCTTGTCACTTCCCAACTTAGTGCGTGACAACGCTTTTAGAACATTCATATCATTTATGCACTTGTTTATTAGATACTTCATGTGTGTTATGAAGGTTAGCTTGGTGTCCAAGATTAGGCCTAACAATTTGTGCTTCAGTTATAACTGAAAGACGATGCCCATGCATTTGAATATCCGGGCTCGAATAATGCCTCTCTTCCTGACGACAAAAAAAAAAGAATTTTCTGTGCATTTAGTCAGAATACGTTGCCTTCTACCAATTTAAGGCTTTCTTCAAACCCAGCTGAACCTGCCAGCTCAGACATGGCCAGATTGCAAGACTGAAAGCCAAGCTGGACGTCAGTCGACATATGTGCAGTTAAACACATTTCGAGGGATAGATAAGCGCAAGAACTTCATTTTGATAATAAACAGTGTGCAGCTGAAGTACACCACTATGCGGCACTCCTGTTTCTTGAATAAATGTTTGGGAACGAACGCTGCCCATTCAGACACGAAATGTCCGATTTCACAAATAACTTTTGATTAGAGTTAACAATCTGCTAAGCACGCCAAAGGAAGACAGTACTCTTATTATTCTAAAGCGCCATGTTTCATTGTAAGCCTTTTTGATATCGAGAAACACAAAGAGCAAACATTTTTGTGAACAAGCGTTTGTAGTCTGTGCCTCGATACGAACAAGGTGGTCAGTAGTAGATCTACCCTCTCGAAACCAGCAGTGAAATGGGTCGAAAAACTTGTTTGTTTCAAGAAAATGTACAAGACGGCAGTTTATAATTTTTTCGAACAGTTTTCACAGGCAACTTGTTAGTGCAATAGGCCTATAACTCAAAACTCAAGAAGGGTCCTTGCCCTCTTTCAAAGTGGGAATAATAATAGCGTTTTTTCAAAAAGTAGGAATAGCGCCAAAAAACGATGTACCATTGCACAAGCAAAGTAAGTTTTTTTTGCGTTTTGATGGGTAGGTTTCCCAACATTTCCTACACCACTCGATCAGAACCTGGGGCGGAATTACGGCACCAATTTAGTGATGTTTGGAGCAGAGCAAAGCTGAAAGCTTAGTTGTATGCTTCGTGTTTTGTACATTTGTGTTCTATACTCTGCCTCTCAATTGTTGTTATATATTTTTGGAAAGCATCAGTATAGTGTGACGAGCTGGACGCCTGTTAAAAGTGTGTGCTGAGGAAATTCTGTGTCAACTTCGAAGCTGTCATCCTTGTGTTTACAAGTAGGAGTGAGTGTATTTGTCTTCCTGCTACCCTACTAACCATAGGTCCAGACTTTATCCGCCTGTGTATACGAGTTGATTCCTGTTAAACACTTGTTCCAACTTTCCCTTCTGGACGGCCAGCGTGTTTCCCTGCCTTGAGATTTTCATTTTGTTGAAGCTGTCAAGGTGTTCCGCTGTCAGTGAGTTCAGCAGCAATCACCATGTCATTGTCCTTGCTCTTTCACGCATTTCGACATTCAGTGTTCCACCATGAACATGTCGCTTGCCGGGCACTTCAGATGTTTGCGGGACGCACTTGGCTGCTGCGTCAGTAAAAAAAAACTACGAAGTACTGCACAGCTTCACCTATGCCTAACTCACATATCTCAGTCCAACGTAAATGAGTACTGTTAAGAAACTGGTTCCAGTCGCCTTTGTTTAACAGCCATTTAGGAACATGTGGAGGAGGTTCATATAGTGTTGGAGTACTCAAAACCAAAGGAGATCGGTCACTTCCATATGAATTACTTAGAAGTTTCCATTTCAGTAGGGGTACAACTGAAGGAGATGCAATACTGAGGTCTATAGACAACTAGGTTTTCTTGGCGATGTTATACTACGTTGATTCCTTCCTAGTTAATGGATAGGCACCGAAAAAGAAGAGAAACTGTTCAATGAAACAACCTCGTGCATCGCAGTGAGAATCACCCCACTGACCGTTATGTGCGTTCAGGTCCCCAATAATCAGAAAAGGTTGAGATAGTTTCTTTATTAAAGACTGGAATTCACGTTTCTCAAGACGGTGGCGTGGAGGTATGTTTATAGAGCATACAGTGACGAGTTTGTTTAGAACTACTCGGACAGTCACAACCTTGAAGGAAGTTTGAAGTAATTGCATACATGCTATCCCTTGACTAACTATAACATCTACACCACCGGATGATGACATGGCGTCATCTCCATCCTTTCAAAATAGTACATAGTTATGTAAAAGTTTGTGTGTGTTCGTTTTAAGTGTGTCTCTTGCATACAAATCACTTCGGATTGTGTTCATGGAGGAGTTCTTATAGGTCATTGAAGCTTCAAAATAGGCCTTGGATATTCCTCTGTAACAATTCTGTCTGCATATTAAGAAAAGATGCTGCTGTGTGTACAGAGAGTATCCCTGTTTTGCAGTGAACTAGTTGATTGAGGTGGCAGGATGGTCTTACGGGCCCGTTATCAGATTTTTTTATTTCTCTTGACGCGCCCCAAAGAGCCACGCCGCTTTTTCGGCACCAAGGGTTCCGTTGTATTGATTGCTGCCTCGGATGCACTCGCTTCCCGCATGTGCGAGCTGGTGGTTAGGAGTGTAGGCCTCGCCTGGTGAGTTGAGGTCTTGAGACCACAGGACCCTGAAGTCCCCGGTCTTGATTTGCTTGGAGGCAGAGTAGACTGATCTACTGCCGCCTTGGGGGCAGGCGCGACAGCCGGTGGCTCACTCTGCGCTGGCCAAAGGAGTTGCGAGGGCTGGTGTGGTGGTGTCCTCTGACGCGCCGAATAGGCATATGTGGGGCCATAAAATGGCGAGACTCCCTTTCTTGCTTCTTTGTATTTGATTTTTTTCTTTTACCTTCAATGTGATGATCTCTTTTTTTTCAAAACAAACAGAACCTTGAGTATGCGGCATGATTTCCGCCACAGTGTGACGGTTCTTTGGAGTTGTCAGAATTATGACCTAGACCCCACATCGTGCACAAATTTGGTGACCACGACAGCTTTGTGAGCCGTGGCCATACGTCTGGCATTTAAAACAACGATGTGAGGTTCTCATACCAAACCAGGAAAGGCGCCGAGCCTAGATAACCTACGCCCCATATCTCTCACGTCGTGTGTGGGCAAAGTGGCTGAGCACGTCGTCCTCAAGAGGGTTGGTTGATACCTCGAAGATAACGACTGCATCCCGCACCACATGATTGGCTTCCGACCAGGATTATCCACACAAGACGCCATGTTACTCCTAAAGCATCAAATTCTAGATGGCGGGAACACTCGGGACACTCGTGCAATACTCGGTCTCGATTTAGAAAAGACCTTCGATACAATAACGCACTCGTCAATCTTGAAAGCGATCGCAGGCCTCGGCCTAGGTCATCGATTTTACTACTTTATCCGCTCTTTTCTCACTCGACGCAGAGCCGTCCTCCGCGTAGGAGACCTAGTGTCGGAAGAAGTGGAGCTCGGGCAGCGGTGCACTCCTCAGGGATCCGTCCTCTCACCCACGCTCTTCAACCTCGTGATGATTGGGCTTTCTGAACGACTTTCAAAAATAGACGGGCTAAATCACACTATCTATGCGGATGATGTAACCATATGGTGCTCCACAGGGTCGGATGGCTTCATTGAGTGTGCCCTGCAAGAGGCTATCGACACCACCGAGTCTTACCTCGACCACACCGGTCTCAGGTGCTCACCTGCGAAGTCGGAGCTGTTGATATATTTGCCCAAACGCCGGGGTGCCAAGCCCAAAGGGTGGAAACCTCCGGCGGAACGCAATATCACCCTCCACACCAGAGATGGTCGTACTATACCCAGGGTAGACACCATCAAGGTCCTTGGCAGATCATCGAGTCCCGCGGAACAAACACCCAAACAGTGCACAAGCTCAGGACTAAGACTGAGAATGCCATACGACTCGTACGTAGAGTAGCCAACAGGCACCATGGTCTCAAAGAAGATAACCTGCTGCGTCTCGTACACGCGTTTGTTTTGTGCCAATTTACCTACGTTGCCGCTATACACAAGTGGCTGCGTGCTGAGCGCGATCAACTGAATGCGCTTATTCGCAAGGTGGTTAAACAAGCCCTTGGCCTCCCTATCACCACTCCAACGTACAAACTCCTCGAGCTTGGCGTACATAACACGCTGGAAGAGATCGCCGAAGCTCAGGAACGTGTGCAATTGACCCGACTCACTACCACCAAGGCGGGCCGCCATATTCTGCGCGAGCTCGGCTTCTTCTCCTCGAGGGCCAGGGACCCCCCAGAGTTGACTCTAATTCCCCGTGAAATCCACGACCTTATCACTATCGCTCCCATACCACGAATGTACACTCCGAATACACCGGAGGCAGGCGCCTTGCGCGGGGCGACCGCCATTCTGAAGCGCATAGACACGGAAGCGGACAACGTCTCGTTCGTGGACGCCGCTGCCTATCGCAACAACCAAGCCTTCGCCGCGGTCGCGGTATCATCCGCGCAGCAGACGCTTAACTCAGGCACAGTCCTCAGCCGAAAACCCGAAGTAGCGGAGCAAGTAGCTATAGCTATAGCTATGCTCGACAGCAAACGGGAATTCATCTACAGCGACTCCAGGCCGGCCATCAAAGCCTTCGAACGCGGAGTCATCTCCGACCAGGCGTTACGTATCCTGCGCAATGCGGACCCGAGTGCCCTGAAGCACCACCACTGTCATCTGGTTCCCCGCCCATCTCGGCCAGGTGCCGGGTGCGCTATCCAACCTCAACGAGATCGCCCATGATGCAGCGCGCGCACTTACTGACCGCACTGCCACAGGGCAACCTCATCTTGCTGGGTTAGATACCAATCGGGATGCACCAATTACGTACAATGAAATCACAAAGCACTTTTACCTTGAACGCCGCATTTTTCCACTCCCACATCCGAAACTTAACCGACCACAGGCATTAACCCTACGCCTATTACAGACACACACATACCAAAACCTTGCCACGCTTCACGTTTATTATCCCGATGCATACCCCAGCGACACATGCCCATCATGTGGACACACAGCGACACTCGCACACATGCTCTGGGAGTGTGGAACAACTCCTCCCGACT
>WOVY01007142.1:0-70702 GCA_013436015.1 Rhipicephalus annulatus
AAGACTAGATGTTTAGTCGAGTGCATGAAGTGGTCGGCAATATGAAGAAAGGTCATCTAAAAATGTCAGTAATGGGTGCGAAACCCTCTAGATCTGTTTGTATCAGTAGTTGAAAGAGTACGTGATGACTACTCGGGAAACCTTGTGCCTTTGTATCAGAAACGGAAAACTGAACCGCACGGCTCGTCAGCAATCACTTTTTTGAAGAGCGCCTTGCGAGCATGAGTGAAGTGATAACTTTGCGTTTGCCCACGCGCAGCTGTGCAATGGCTTCCTTGTAGCAAAGGTTATTTACATGTGTCAGGTACTAAACTGCCTCGTGAGAGAAATATCAGGCTGTGCGCAAAGTATTTGCAACTTTCGTGTAAAGGTATCAATGGGAACCAAGTTCAGGGATAATTTTTTTTCCTCCCTTTAGGGTCTGCTTACCTAATGCACTTGTTTTTACAAAAAACGTGTCCCTTGGTTTTTCTTTCACAAATTGGCACATTTTACCCACTTTTACACCAAGTCAAACCCTAATCTTTGGGTAGCTAGAGATGGGCGGCAACGAAGCGGCTGACGAAGCAGGCCAAAGAAGCACACTCTCTGGGAACCCCTGTGACTACAGCGGTGAGCACATTCGGCGTAGCACGGCTTCGCACACGGTGCTCCACCACCACTCGCCACCCGGACCCACGAGTTGCGGCAGGGCAGCCACCACGCCCACTCCTGAAAACTGGAGTTCGAGAGAGGAGCGTGCCCTCCTTCTCCGCCTGTGGATCGGCTGCTGCCGCACGGCGGAACGGGTTCACAGACAGTCAGGACGGGAAGACCCAAACTGCCGTCATTGCCCACAGCTCGAAAGACTCCATCACATTATCTTCAAGTGTGAGGAGTGTTCGGACGCGCGCAGATCACTCTTCGATGCTTACAGCAAACTAGGACTCTCCACCAGCCTGTTGATGTGATTTCTTTTTCCCCGTGCTCACGCATGCCAGGTGAAGCGCGCGCAAGCTGCCCTCATCACCTTCCTCTAGACTTCTGCGCTAGTTGAGCGCTTGTGAATGGAAGGAGCATTAGTTGCCTCCCCATTTATGTCCACTGGACTCGTATTAGTGAGTGCTACGGACCACATTTTTTTTCCGTACAAAAAGTATGCGCTTCGGCGGGTGCTTCCCGGGCTTTGTACGCCGCGCCAATCAAACCGTTGTCCTCCTCTCGATGACTATACCTCTCCGGCCCTTGGGAGCTTTCCTAGTCAGCTGCGCATGGCACGTGGGGGCTTGGTGAGTCTGTTGCGGAGAGCAGAACGAATGACCGTCGCCTCTCTTTTTTTTCTCTTTTCCAATCTTTCCCTCCCGATATCTTTTATTCCCCATACCTCATTTCTGTGCTGAACTGTCGGCACTTTTTCTTTCTTTTCTTCTGTTATAACCACTTATATAGAGAGATGGCGTAGAGATAGGTTGTGTCCTTCGACTTCGATAAAACATGTACTCAGGCCTACATCACTAACTTGAGCATAATATTACAGTAGTAGCCGTTAAGGGGTGTAGCAAAATACGCACCACCCCATTATCGTCTTTCTTGGGCGATGCGAACACGAATCTACCCCTAGTCGTAGTAAGCGAATGAGGTTGCAAATGAAAAAAAACCTATAGGTTGACAATAATAGTGTAATCACCCCACCCAGAAGCAATGAGAGAGCAGAAAGACAGCAGAAAGCAGAGTCAGGGGGACTAAATATTTGATATCATGGGCTTGATCTCCCCAACGCCTGGTCTTCCGAACACATTTGGCATCGGCCACTAGTTCTTTGGTCACCATGGAGGCTCGCATCATGAAATGTGATTAAGCGTCCTGGCGATTTTTAAAGGCTGCAATAAAGATTGCAAGCCGCACAAGGTTAAAATAACCATTATTCTCTTTTCATTCATTGAAATTCCGCCCCGAAATATAGTGAGCTGAATCGGCACTTCGCTATTTAGTCCTTTAAACCCAAGTTGTGAATGATGGCTCTTTGAACGCTCGGTAAAAAAACAATGAGATAAAAGAATTGCCTTTTGCCTAATTATGTGTTGCGCCTCACAATCATGAGCTGCTCGATACTGAACAGGAAGACAGAGACTGCGTGGTAGTGCATTATTGTATTGCTTTCATAGCCGGCCGTCAACAGGCAGGCGCGGAGGAGGCTGCGCGGCCACCCGGGTTTTCTTTAAAGTTAACGTGGGCAATATTTGACGCAAATATTTACGCCAGGAATTGGGAAGCCGCCACCTCGACCATGGTTTCATGGGATTTGCTGCTTCAGGTGGTTTCTCAAACGAAGTCTTCGAAATTTTATTCTCTTTGTGTCTGTACGGTCAGAGAGTGCGTAGAAGCTATCATGTACGATTGCGTGCTGTGCTGAGCTATAGACCTTTACTGGCAAAGTTTCGAGGGAAAGCACCCATGCGTATAGGCAAGAAGGGGGGCTGAAGTATAGCAAAAACTGGCATGGGGTTGAGAAGTACGAAGTAAGAGGACGCGCAAGCACGTATACGTAAGCTTTTAGTGAACAAAATCATCGTGCCAGTGTTAATGCGCATCACGGCTTAGAGGAGCGTTTTTTTTATTATGCGTTCTAGTCGCCGATGGTGACATAGCACCGAAATAAGTGATGCATAGGAAGGGAGGAGGTGGTTGTGGTGCCATAGAAAGAAAACAATCAGGCGTAAATGGGTGAGGAGGATGCTGTCATCGTAGCTCTACTCGGCTGTGGTCTCACGAAGAATGGAGACAAACTTCGGAGGAACAAAGTCGATATAAAACCAAAGTTGTAGTAGGCGCGTTGCTTATACACGTACATGCTTGTAATCAGCCAAGCTATTTTAATGCTGCCTTAGTGTTGCAGTCGAGGCTCTGATTTACTAGTGTGTTAAGTTTGAAAAAACAGCGCGAAGACGAAAACGTGCTTGATGTTTTGAAAAGAAGAAGTAATTTCATTCGCTTTCCATTCCGGGCAAAATGGGCTTAGTTCCATTCTTATTTCATTCCTCCGAGTATTGTCTACGTCCCATTCTTATTGAATTCCGGGGTCACGAAATTATGAAATGATTCCAGAATCGGTTGAATTACAAAATGGCAACTCCGCAAAACTTGTTTGGACACCCCCTTTTAGGGATAACCCATACCTGGTGCGGGCTGCTCTCACGTACGGACTAGAATATTATGGCCCTCCGCCATCTTGCAGGCCTTCTGTACAGCCCAAAGGTAAACTCAGAAGTCACCGCTGTTTAAGGCTCCCTTCCAGTTTTATTGCGAAACTCTGTGTCAAGTAACGCAGGGCGTCGCCAGAGCACATGAGTTCATGAGCAATACACCTCTCTGCGGTCTTGACAATGCGGTGGGATGTTTGGCGACAAATGACTAAACTATCTCGCGAAGGGAAGGACCCCATTTAAGCATCCTTAAGCGTAATAATTGTGGACAAGCATGTATATGTTTAGGATGCGGAAGTGCAAACCCTTCACGACAGATACTACTGGCTTGTGGCATTCTGGAAAGTAAATCGCGAGTCCCTGTCTTTTCTGGTAACCCGCCTGCGAGTCCGCCGGAACTGCTGCGGTGATCGATATTATAACGTGTGCGGTCATGAACAAAGTCATTGTAGTTAAGTACATGACCCCTTGTGTGCTAGGAAACAAGTTACCGTGTTAAATCCGGCATCCCCTTTGCTGCCGAGTATTGCCGCGCCTGCCGCTTGGTTGCGCCGGAGGCAAAAGTCCTATATGTTGACCGTAACTTTAAAAAGACATTTGGCCGCGATGGGTTCATCATGGATATAACTATGATGATTTACTCCGCCAGTGCTTGTATAAATTTGTACAATTGAGGCAGAGCATAGCAGTGTTCCACTACGATCAAACGAGGACTCTGCGAAACAGCCAGAGCGCCCGTATTTATGTTGCTTCGAAAAAAGTCGCAAGATCCGGTCTGTATGTAACCGATATCAATATAGAACAACGTGTTGTTGTGTTGTTCGTGCATGAGCGCGTTAGTTTTTGCCCTTCCCTTTAGGACCAGTGTGACGCCGTGGCGGCATAATTAATGTGGCTCATAAACCCAGAGTATGAGCCTAAGCCTGCCCGGTGTCTTGGAGGTGATGCCAGCTATAGTCCGTGAGTGAACACCCTTAACCTCGAAATGTAGTTCGAGGAGAACCCTTCTATCTCGCTTTCACACTAGCCACTTCTCGCCTACAGCCAGTGGCACGGGCTTGAACGATGCTGGACCCTTTCGTGCATTGTGCGCGGGACAGACGAAAGGGTTGAGTACCTGTTTTGCACCTGCCCATTCATTAAAAAACGCGAGTCAGCTTGCTCGCCGCACTCCGCATTTAGGGTCTACACACGACTACCCAGAGGAACCTCCCTTTTCCTGAATTGCCCTACACCCAGGACTTTAATTGCGAATTCCATTGAGAGAACAGGAGTAGAAGGGCAGGGCGCTAAGGAGTGGGGGGCCGAGCACTGAGAGCACGGCCACTCAACATGCCACTGGAATGCGTGCGATGCGCCCCCGGAGGGCAGGTCAAGGGTGTGATGAGTGGCGAGACCATGCATGTGGTCGAAACATTCCAAGCCCCGGCATATTCTCTGTCGGGAAGCATCAAAATACACATGAAACCGGTCAGCCACACGCCCTTCATTATTCTAATACCTAGTACGCTAGTGCAATGACGCTAACGACGCACTAGGCAGACGTCCAGCCCGTACAAAACAACGGTGTAAAACATGGAGGAGGGAAAAACTGAGGAGAGGCGCTATCCTATCCGAATGCATTGCGAGAAGTATGGCGGAAGTGACGTCAAGTTTATGGGGCAAACAGCTCGGGCCAAACAAAACAGGAGACGCTGCGTGGCGTGCTCTCAGCGCTGGTTCGCTTCTGCGCGGAATTATAGCCCCGGCGTAAACTTAACGCGTATTGTATGGTTTGCGTGCAGTGGAATGTTGCGAGCACACTTTACCGAGGCTGTTAGTGCGTGGCAGGCCCGAACGTGGCGTGCTGAAGTACTTCGTGGAGTCTTTTTGTGCAACAGCAGAGAGCGCCGGTACGTGTCGTAACGAAAATCATTGAGCCCCTACATTATCGTATTCAATCTCAACCAGCAGTGACTTCCGCGTTCCGCTCACCGTAAGCCCTTTTTTTCTTTGCCACATTTTTCGATCTACGGGCCGATTAGCAGTTCTTTACACCTATATAGTGTCAGTGTGGCAATGCATGACTTTGAGAGCTTGCTTCGAAGCTATTCCATGTAATGCCAGCCTTGACGTATTTTACTAAGTGCTTCACGTACTTTACTTCGGTAAGAAGGCACCACTGTATTGTATACGCGATCGTGCACGTAAAGTGTACAATTCCAGTGCGCACACAACTAACACGCAGCGAGCGCACACCGTACAATATATACACATTTACTCCGATAACTGGAAAGTTTATTGTCCTCTGTATGAACGACACAGCTTCTACGAATGCAACACGATGCCTACAACACTAAAAATGAAATTTCGTGTATCTTCTCAGTTGACACAATTAGTAAAAACCAACGGAGCGTACATTTGAAATACCATGCATAATTGATCGACAGTGAAGAGAACATACGTGAAAAGTGCCACCAGGTACATCCGGCCGTGCACGCGATTCGCACCGAGTATATACTACAGCTGGGCATCGCACAGCTTTCCTTAAAAACACACGAAAGAAGCCGTACTCGTGAATTGACTCGCTGCCGCCCGAGAACACCTTTCACTCCACCGGCGCCGCTTCCAAAGCCGCCACGGCGGTTGTTTGCTGCAAATCGCGAAGTGTTTATCTACTTTTCCACTAGGGGGGTAGTGTGGGTGTTTGCGATGCGGCGGCTTCGTGGATATGACGTCATGGCCTCTCCTATATTTATCATTCTTCTATGGTGCCAAACATTCTCAAACTACTCACGGTTGCAACAATTTCCGCCGCACTTGTCGCTGCAGATAAATTCGGAGAGTGTGACGTTCACGGCCACTTGACTCGTCGTACTGCGCCTACTCCGCTTTTTCAGGTGAGGGCACTGCAAACTGCTCCTGGCTGCTCCCAGCGTAACAAAAGCACTCTCGCTCTACCAGTGGATCACAGTGATCCTGCAGCTGTTCGACCACTGAAACCCGCCGGCTCCAAAGAAAGCACTTTCAGCGTGATTTTGAGTGCTTCTTCTCTCCCACTAGAATTCGCCATAAGGCTGTTTTTGACTTCTTTCGGGGCAGTCCACTAGACAACCGGCTGTAGAAGCAGCCCACAAGATCCTTGGTAATGGACGCGATCTCTCTTCTGAGAACTGGCTAACCTCCCTGGCCTTCCTTTCCTCCTCTCCTTCTCCTGCTTCTCTTCAGCTCCTCGGGAGACACTGTGATCTCCAGAGCTCACAGACACGTTGCGCATGAACTTTGTATTTTCACTTTCCTTCATCACAAGTTCCCTGCTCTATGCCTGATGTGTGACCCAATGCTCCAAAAAAGCGCCAGCACCATTGGAAAGAAACGCAGCACGCCGGCAATCCGTTTTTATTTTTTGCCGTTGTGAGCGCACCTTGCCCGACTTCGCTAGGCCGCCACGCTCAGCCCTAACTCATGCATCATTGTGACCACAATATGCCACCTTTATCTAACAGCGTTCGCTTCCAGAGAGCCTCGCACGCACGGAAATTGATGTTGTCATAGAAGGGACGCCAATACTTGATGAAGAGCTCAGTGACAGATCATGGTCACATACTGCTGTGGCCTTGTTATTCCAATATTGCCATCCTGGTTCCGAGCATCGCTCAGAGCGGCTGATAATTGAGACCAGCAACACCGATTGCAGCAAGCCGCCTCCTCGCGGTGCACGGCCGCCACCCTCTCCAACACGACACCCAGTGCCACGGTGACCGCCAGAATACTCAAAAAGTCATGCGACCACATGGTACACTAACCTGACCGATCTCGACAAGCCCGTCTTACTGAAGCCTTATGTGCCGCTGCCAGTTTTGACTCATCTGCAGACTTCCACATCAGCAAGGTGCGCATTACCCAACCAACAACAGTGTTACAGAGTGCACGCCTCATGTAAACACTGCAATGGCTTACGTGAAGATTATAAAACTGAAAATTGCTAATGAATCTGATGTCATGGCTTTGTATTCCCCAGTACCCGACAACTCAGTTAGTGACATATATTCCATGAGCACAGCTTCAAGATTGACGACCAGATTTTCAAACAGCTTTGAGCCCACAATCCAAATATCGACTTCGTAGTAGTGCGGTGACTTCTAAACACCAGAAGTTTCGTGGTAACCATCGCTCTTAGTATTTTTCACCAGAAAATGGGTGGATTGATTGAATGACGAATTTTGGGGTTTAACGTCGCAAAATCACGATATGATTATGACAGACGGAAAATTCGACCACCTGGGGTTGTTTAACGTGCACCAATATCTGAGCACTCGGGGCCTACAACATTTCTGCCTCCATCAGAAATGCAGCCTTCACAGTCGGGATTCGATCCCGTGACCAGCGTGCGGCTAAGCAGCCGAGTGCCTTAGCCACTAGACCACCGCGGCTGGGCGGAAATGTGTTGAGGCGTACGTCAGTTGCAGACACAGTGGTCATAGAACCCACGAGTGCCCGAAGCCATAACAAGATACCTGTCGTCATTGTGGCCACTCGAAACATGTCGACAGCAAAGCACTCACTTCTCCGGCGCAATGCAACGTTTGTAAAGGGGGCAACCATACTGGCAGTGATTATTGTGATAATTGATCCCCTAAAAAGGAAGTCTCCAGTAAATTACAAGTGCACAGACAAAGCAACTCAGCACCTTTCTTACTCCCAAACCAAGGGCGCTCCTACCGACAATGACAACTATGAAAAATCTTCTTCATCCCTTGGTGGAAGGAAAACCAGTGCTACCAGACCTGGCCGTGACGCAACGTGAGTTCCCTGGGAGGCGGACAAACAACGACCGCTGGAGACACAACCACACAAAACCGATAGACGAGGGAGTAGACAGAATAGGTTAAACATTTACATGCTTCATTGTCTGCCGCTAACAACAAAATTAAATATTTAGGAAAGCTAACAAGTGCCCGTTAGTGCCACTATCACAAGCAGCACCAAACAGATCATGGTCTCTGCAATCCAAAGCGAAAACACTGCCACAATAGAGGAGACGAATTCAGGAGCACAAAGCGTAATGCTGCCGAATCAAAGCCGTAATTCCCTACAAAGAACCGAACGTCTCACAAATCAATGAACAGATTAACAAGCTAGCATTGCTATTCGACAAAATGTCTAGGGACCGGACACCTGAAACCCAGCACTTCACTGAGAGTATCACTGCCCTTGGTATGGCTCCCGCACACCTTACAGCTCATTTAGTTTCGCTTCGCACTCTCACCGGTAGAGCAGGATGCGACTGACGTAATCGAATCACAGACACCATTTGTTCCGTCCTTAACTTCCAATGAGCCTATTGCTAACAAAAGACCCAAACTTTCCTCGGCCGAATCGGTCATGGCCCCGCCATATTCACAAAAGAAGGCCAAATAAACTACGATGCTCTTCTGGCGCTGCGATCGCATGAGTTACCGCAACAAACGGGTGACCTAACGATTTCACCTACAAAGTGGCAAGCCGCGCCGCGGTGGTCTAGGGGCTAAGGTACTCGACTGCTGACCCGCAGGTCGCGAGATCAAATCTCAGCTGCCAAGGGTTTATTTTCGCTGGAGGCGAAAATGCTTTAAGCCCGTAGGGCTGAGACTTGGGCGCACGTTAAAGAACCTTAGGTGGTCGAGATTTTCGGAGCCCTATGCTACGGCGTCATTCATAATCCTATGGTGGTTTTGAGATGTTAAGCCCCGACATATCAGTCATCAACAACGTGGCGACTCATCTCCTAACATAATAGCATTAGAGGAGACAGGTTGTCCTGAGAAACTGAGTAAAAATTTCACATCAATGAATCTACCAATTCCGATAAGCTACTACAGCCATACTGGTCCAATGGAATCCACGGCAGTGTAACATGGATAGCATTATGCGGAGATAGCTCACACTACCGTGGAATTTCCTTACAACAAACGCTGAGATAGCAGCGTGTGCGTTTTCAGTTTGTACAGTCCTCCACAATACCAGCATCGACGTTACCGCATGCTTGATGAAAGTTAGCACACTGGAGGGTCACTCACTGCTGATACTGATAGGGGACTTTATTGCTAAACATATTAAATGGGGCTACCCACATATGACCACAAGGCCAGTAAACTACTGAAAACGAGTAGAGACTTGGGGCTTACCCTACTAAGCGCTCCCCGACCGACCAACCACGATTGGAGATATCGTCAGTTGCAACAAAATTTCCGATTTGACACTTTTACAGCGAAAGCTATTATGAGTCACTTCTCGGTTCACGCACAGTCGTTGTTGTCAGCCGCCGCCTTCACCAGCACCGCCAGTGTGCGTAACCACATTGCGCGAAAATAGAAAAAAAAACCTTTCACCAATAACATAGCGGACATGAAACCGGGTCTGTTGGGAACCAGCTACTATTTTACCACTGATGCTTGTTACTTGTCAGACTTTCCTAGGCAGGCATGACCCAGAACCAATGGCACTGTGTGGCTCGAGCCTTGATCATTGGGTGTCAACCATCTACTCTACCACTGAGCTACACCAGTGTTTGTGACTTGTTATCAAACTTGCCTCAGGCAGGCTTGATGTCTAGAAAGCAATCGCTTTAATCTGACTTATAAAGCGTTTTGCAACAGCGGAAGAACAGCCCAGTCATCGCACACTGCGAATCGAGTAACAAATAAAGCGTTCAGTGCTCCAAATCATAACAAAAGCTTGTTCTTTTTGTTCCCTCACTAAATGTGGCGCATACCCACCTCAGCCATAATTTCCTAATCGTCGGCAGGCCCCTGCATGGACAATCGGCATATATTCCTTGTAAGTTTCTAGTGGATACCACACTTCCCAGAAGGAATGAAGAAAGATAGCATAGCGAATCCCGGCCTACTACACAAAAGTTTATTATTAATGTCATAGTAGGTACTAAGCAAGTGTTCTTGCAGTAGTTACCCATGAATGTTTTGAAAAGGCTCTGAAGGGCCGCTCTTCTAGCTTTGGCTGTGAAGTTCTGTGTTTCCCGCGCTGGCCTGGCATCTTTTAAGAACGGTTTACGCAGTTACGTAGCAAAACCATGAACGACATCTAGGAAGTGACCGTTATCTGCTTTCCATCAACGTACCCACTAAAAGCTGCAAAACAAGGGAAATTCACTACTACACATACGAAAAGCACTTCACCACCACTATCGAGGATCTCGATGAGCGTAGTCCCAATCTCACTAGTGATGCTAAACGGGCTATGGTCACACTTGCGAAGACCTTGTGGAGGAGCACAGGCTCCATCCCACACTCGAAGCTTGTGTACCTGTGGGAAGCCACAAGCCAGCTTACATAACCAACGGCCACGCGAAAAGCACTATCGAAATTTCAAACATCCAATAAAGCAAATTGACAGGGATATTGAGGAGTACCCCCAAAAATTTAGTCAAACGCAATTACATCAGCTATATGTGAGAAGCTGAACGGTCAGCTAGGAAGTAAAAACACCTGGCAGCTCCTCAGGCGGTTATGCAATCTTCTATCAGAGTAAAAGCGCGTCAAGCAATAATGCATCAGCTAATTCACCAGTAATGAACGCCAACCGGGGATTAGAAAAGAACGGAAAAACAGGTATTTATTCTCACAGGTAGACACGTCACAATGCCTGAATACTCTGCAAATACTAACCATGCATGACCTAGATCGCGGCGTCACCAAGGTGGGAATACGGGTGTTCTAGAATAGCATTCATTCAATGGCTGCCACAGAAGATGGTCAAACTTCCGTTAAAATACTACGTAACCTTGGTGATAAGTCTTTTACGGTAATTACTGACCTTATGAAGAAACTTTGGGCATCTGGGACGCTACCTTCAAGTTGAAAACATGATCCAGTAATCTTCATTCCCAAGTCGGGAACACATTGATCTGGAGAATCTTTCACCTAGTTTCCTTACCTCTTGTCTTAGGAAAGTGAAAGAAGACGCAATTTGATAAGACGACGATTTCACCTCCCCCCGACGGTGGGATTTCAGCAGCAGTTATCCACACAGGATATAAGGGCTACATCTTCGAATGTACTAAATTCAGGACAAACAGCAACTACCAGGACCATCCTGGGCTTGGGTATCAGTAAAGCAATAGATAATATGTCCCATGCGGTTGCGCTTGACAACCTCGCCAAAATGAACATTCTCAGTCCCACTACACTTCTCAGTCCCACTTACACTATTGGAACACTTCTGCATGAACCCTCTGGCTGAGCTAAGCCTCCTGTGACATCAAATGTGACAGAATTATCCCTTGAAACATGAAGCATTTCACAAGTAGCTGTGTTATCCCCATTCCTCTTCAATATAACTCGCTCTCTTTCATGAGATCTCATACATTAGGCACTCACTGTATGCTGATATTGTTACTGCTACATAGACCTGCATAGGCCCCGATGAGCAAATCTACAACGCATTGCAAGCAGTCGCTTACACTGCACAGGAGTATGTAAAGAAAGGGGCTTTAGTTGATCTGCCGAAAAATCAATTTTCTTAGTAATTAAAAATTGCTGCCTCTGTTATATTTTGTGTTTTCTTTTGTCACCCCCCAACTCAATGTCCCTACTGGAACCTGCTAAGGTAACGTGAATAAATGAATGCAATAAATAAATAAATGAATAAGGTTGACCCTTACAGTGGAGCGCACTCTACAACAGAAATCAGCCGAAATAAAAACACTGTCCCTACTGCTCACAAAATGAGGGTTTTGTGGAATGCGCATCCAGCATAACACTCATGACGCAGAAGCTATAACAAATTTACAGACAAGCGCGCACAACAAACGAGTGAGCTTCTGAAGATAGAGGCAACTAGAAATCGAAGAATGAAGGAACCAGACTTATAGAAGTTAATCCATGCGTTTGAAATCAGTTGCGCCACCTCATTGGCCTACTGCGACATAAAAAAGGGGGAATGCCGAAAAACTGAACTACCCTATTAGACAAGTATATCAACATGCTCTAGGGCTTTCTAGGTACGCAAGTACAGAGCAACGGCGGCGTCTTGGTACCCACAAACAGCACAGTGGAGGAATTAATCGAAGGACACCTAACGGCTCATGATGAAAGTATTTCACAAACCAAGGCAGGCTAGCACATACTCAACCGTCTCGGACGACGCACTAGTTGTAAAATCAACAATGCTTTCTTAACAGCAATAGCTCGTGCAGATATTACAAGTAAACCTTGCCCAAATATATGCCGGCAGAAATACATCACAAGAGATGAAAGACGAGGGCAGAAAACATCAGGAAAATTTCAAGGACACCCAACGTACTGTGTGTTGACGCTGCTCCACTGGCGAGGGACCGTTGCACTATTACACCATTACTCCCATTACCAAAGAAACAATACTGTCATCTTTCTCCCTCAAGACGTGGCAGTCCCTGTTGTCCTCAACTTACCACCGTCTTCAGGCAGAACTGAATAACTGGGCCGAAATGGTCGTGCAACCTTTTGGCCACCATCTTTGAAGTCTCCGGCACAATGAATTCAGTGACCTTTCTATGTCTTTAATAGTCATTTCTCTTCATGTCCTTCAAATATTCCACACCCTCTCATTCCCATACAGGTGCTGAGCCATGCTCCGAAAAGGACTGCATGGCTTGTGCATTTACTTTCGAATCTCGCCTGCTCCTCCTTTCACGCACCTGTTGAGTTCGGACTCGCTCAGATCCTTAAACCCATACCCATCCGACTTTTTGTTATGAGAAAATGTACGAAAATGTATTTGGGATTTTCGCCTAACCTAAGTTTCTTCTGTATTATATATGTCTAACAATTTGAACTCGACCAGTCCGGACGATCTTTAGCTTCTTTGTGAAGACGATGGGTCACGTAATGCAGCGGCATTACAATTTCACCTAATTGTGAATCATTTATGTCAGGAATTTTTAGTCACATTTTCAAATTGTACTCCGTTGTAGACGTCCTTTACATTTTTCGAAGAGTCCCAAGTTTTTGTGTGCCTTGAAGCACAAACGTTGCTGCTGTTCTATTACAGACAACCGACAAATTACCAGCAACCTTTTCCAGCTCAATGGCTTAGAAGTAATAATAACAAAAAGTTGATTTAGACAAAGTAGCTGATAGATAACGTAAGAAAATTTCTAGAATTTGTTTCGCCAATTCAGATAATACAAGTACTGAATGAAAAAAAACAGTTTTTACAAATATTGCCGGCAATATAAATGTCATGGTATCCATAGATTAGCATGAAAAGCTAATTGTGACGCACGCAAACCACTGATTCGTAGAATACATAACACTTCAAGTCGCCGGGTATATCCGGAAAAAACGTGCCCGAAGTAAAAAATTAAATGAAAAACAAAAACCAAATATTAGGAAATGAATTCCTAAAAAGCATATTGGGCTCCATTGTTGCTGACCTTCTATGAGCTCGCCTACGTTTCCAATAGGGGAGCCCACTATGCTACTAACAAACTGATAGTGGTTCTTTTAAAGGAATGACTATGGCCTCTGAAAGCAATAGATAATTTAGAGCGACAAATTTGGAAAGTGCGAGTACGTGCGTGTTACGAACGAATTTGACCTTTGGAGGGGAGGTGTGCCCTATTCTTTTCCTATTGTTCAAATAAGAAAAATATGCTGTTATTAGAACAGGTGCACAGGTGTACAATAGTGAAAAAACAGGATATAGGTTTGAAAAGTATACGAGCAGGACACAGAATTTTCTGGCGGGGATTTGTTTTTTCTACTGTGCATGTATCGTTCAGGATTCGTAAAGGCGCGATATATTAACGAATATAAATATTGTTTATAAAAGCGCAAAGTAGTTACATTGCAGTTAGAACAATGTGCAGGTTGTCTTTCCCATTTTTTGGCATAAGCTGTCACACCGCGTCCGTAGTAGAGATCGTAGAAATGAACGTGCATTATTTTTTTCGTTACCACAGCGCTTTTACAACACTCCAGGCACATTTTCGCTCTCGTAATCACTGTCACATTCAAGATAAAGTCGCCAGAACAGTGTTAGGACTCACCTTGTACCCTAATGATTCGGATTCTCGGCTTCTCGTACCAAGGTCGCGAGATAGAATTCCCAGTGTGGCAGCCGCATATCGATGGAGTTGAAATTGCAGAAGTCCATGCGCTAAGATTTATGTGCATGTTAAAAAAATAACATGTCGAAATAATGGAATCCCTCTTTAACGCCATTTGTCCCACTTTACGCGGTATGGAACGCAAAACTAAAAAAAGTTACAAGTCGATTGTCTCGCGCATCACGTATGCTATGTATGAGGGAAAGGTCGCTGAGGCGATGGGGGCCCCAAAGGCAGTGGAGACCTTCGTGCTTCCGGCGGGAGTGGCAAAAGTTCAAGATAAGCAGGCGTTATGGGCGACCTCTTTTGAAACGGATCATAACATGGCTAAAATATTCGCAATCCTCGTTGTCTGTCCGCTCAAAAACAACGGTTGAAGTTTAACGTCCGAACACCACAGTATGGCATCAAGGAATGCTGCACTGGAGAGCTCAAAAGTTTTCTGCCATCAAAAAATCGTCACGAGAATGACGTCAGTGAACATTCAAGCGGCAAAACTGAGGACAAGGACGAAGCTGTATGGTCTAGAAGTGTCGGCAGATGCGCAAGTGACATGCTGCGTGGAAGAACGTGCACTGAGCAGCCAGAATTCAGGAAGGGACACGATGTTGGAGTCTCAGAAACTGTCACTACCATGTTTGGAGGCGCGACAATGACGTCATGGCGACTTCAAGAATTAGAGCATCCGCATAATTCCCATCGACTGCTTGTGCGAATGATGAGAGCTGCACTAGGAATGTGGCTTGCAGATGAAATAGAAGAAACTTGAGGCAGCGTAAACATTAAAAGGCCCGTAGAAAGCGATATCTGATAACGAAGCGTGCCTTACTCGAAAAAAGTCCTACAGAAAAGTCTAGAACCACAGCGCGTTCGGTCAGGGATTTGATTCCAAGATGAATTCATGGGGTGATCTTATAGTACAGTGAACAGAAGTGTAATGCGCTGAATAGAAATTGCCATTCGGGTAGCACATATGCGAAACATAGTGAGAGGAGTCCAACGTGTATGTGTATAGCAGGAGTAGTCCTAGGTGTCACAGCAACTCGAAGGCGATTACGGAAGTTCACGAAGTCTGCATCGCTGGTCATGAGTAATGAGAGGATTCGCAGTCCAAATAATGCATGGAGTGTCACCCCAGATAATTGCGTTACCTAGTTTCCCGACTGACGCTCAAAGAGAGACCTAGACAGCAAGGTTCGGGCAAGAGTGATTGACGATGGTGGTTGATGGCAACCGGCCGGTCGCACGTTTTAAAGAACAAATCAGGGCATTTGCTTTTGGCTCCACGCAGAACGCGCACAAACAGCATCTTCTTCAGCTCCTCATTAACATGTTTATTATCTTTGTTTCAACGGCAGAGTAATCCATTCACATGCTGTTGTGTGATTTCCGGCACATCAAGGATTTCAGCTCGTTTCCTTATGGAATAACAAAAAAAATTACACGCGTCCAAGCAGGTGCACTAATTATGACACGCACGTTAATTCAAGTCAAGGTCTTGTTTAACGTAAGCCTGTACAGTTTTGAAATAACTTTTGCATCTTAAATATAACCACCAAGCACTTCTACCTTGACAGGTGAGGTTACTATACTGCCTTCATCGACGGTAAACTAAACAGATCACTGATTATCACAGTACTCATGCTTCAGAGAGGGCAGCATCAAAATAACCTTCGATTTCCCTATATACAGAAGGCTAGCCAGTTGCAAAGTTGTCACATTTTGCTTCGTGTTGAGTCACAACCATGAAATAATATGAAGGCTTTATACTACTTCAAGTATTAAAAAATTCAAGATGTGTCTGACTTTCAGAACTAGTTTCGATTTTAGATTAATAGTGACATAGGTTGAGGTGAAAGCAGGTTTCATGCAGGTGGAGTTACAGGGCGTCATGAAGCTTTTTTTTTGCAGGAAAAGTCTACGAAGGACATTCACACTGAACCCTCAGAAATATTGAAAGAGAAATATTCTTCCCATCGAGCACTGAAAATCTGGCTCTTACGTTTGATTACTTGTCATTTATAATTGAATTTCAACCACGTAGTGGCCAGCCAACTATTTCGACAGATCTTGTAACAAGCTGTGGTGTGTCTATGAGCTGATTTTTTTATGACTGTAGAATATCTGCCAAAATTACAGTACATTCCCTGAGAATTATACAGAAGCATGTAGTTTCCGTTGGTGCCAATGTTTGAGCAATAACGTGAGCTATCTTTCCGTTAAGTAGGTGCCAAAATGTTTGAGCAATCAAGAGTGAACATTTGCACGATACTTAGTTTTGCCTGCCGATTTGAAAATTATAGGTTTCAGATTAGCCTTAGTCACTCATATGGCTGCGACCTGATTGATTCCAGCTACCACAGTTTCCTGTTGTGAAAAATTCCTTGCAAGGATTTCATTCTGACGGCATTTTCGGCATCAAAACTGCTGCCAAAAGCTGCTAAGACATAGGACGTATAATGTTTATTGAACCAGAAAATGTGAATCAATGGTGCCGAAAGGACACGTAGTGAAATATATAGAAGGACGGATTATTTTGTAAAACAGTGTATTTTCAATGCAATGACATTACACTTCTTGTTCAAAGGGAGGAGCTTTTCAGTCCCCTTGTAAATTCACTCGACTCTAGACCGGACAGCCTGAACCTTGAACAAAGAAACGATTTGACAGAGAAGAGCACACGTCTTGGGTAGAGAGGAATATATGCTCTGGAAAGGTCGGCATTCGCAGAGAAGTCCAAATATCAGCCCAAAGTGAGAGTGCTGCTCTGGGTTATGGAGATGCACACTTTCTTGCCTTTCAGGCCTTCTCCAGAGCATACAATGCGGCGTCAAGGCTTGGCTGGTCGAGCCAAGCGTGCAATCAGCTCGCGCCCTCTAGACATATCTCTATATATTGCCGCGACAGGTACGCTATGTCGAAGCAGCGCGCCACGACCATAGTGGCACGAGCACCAGGCAAGACCCAACAACATAATAATCCTGAGTAAAGATACGCAGAAATAACAACGAAATACCACCAAGCACCGTATTTTTAAATTCGACTCTAGCAGACTCCCAGAACATATTGAAACAAGGTACACGAAAGTTCGTGTCAGAGCGTACACACCTAATCCCAGGCGATGTTTCCGGACCAGAGGTATGGCCACGGACCTTTGAGTTGCCGAGGACGGCCAACGTGTGCAAAATGTGGTGAGCATGAACACTCCTCAGATGATTGTAACAACCCACCCCACTGTGCAGACTGCGATGGTGAACACCCTTCTCTCTCCTGATCAATCCCCGCACGGAAAAAAAACACATTATAACTTTGCAATTCAAAGGATATGTATCGTTCGAGGAAGCACGAAAACGGTTCTCAGTTTTACAGCGCACTACATATGCCGATGTGACACGTGAGGGGGCAGTGTCACAACGGCCAATGGCTTCCGCTCAGACCTCGCGCAGGGATAAAGCGGCTAAGCCACCCGCCCCCCAGACGGATGCAGCATCTGCTGCTGCTCTGCCCTCAACTAAAAACCAACAGCCTAGCGGCTCAGTGTCCTCCACGGCCTCTTCTCACGAATCGAAGCTGAAACAATAGACTGCGCACACTACGCTTTTATCCAGCGTCTCCAGCGAAGCGATGGATACACCACCAATCACCTCGACACCGGTGGTATCGAAGGAGCGGCACCGCTCCCTTGAGCGTGCTGCTAGAAACAAACAACGTATAACAGCTCCTCCGAAAGAGGGTCTGCCATGAAACAATCCTGATGAACAGAGTACTTTCTCTCCTAGGTAATAATGGCTGCAGAGATCCTGCAATGGAATGTTAAAGGCCTTTTACGTAACCTAGATTACGTGCGAGAACTAATTAGCACTTTTAATCCTAAATACTCTGTATACAGAAAACACACCTAAGCCAAAGAAACACAAGATTCTGAAGTCAATACGTCATTTTTCGCAAGGATCATAGCGACCACCTTGCCTTGTTAGGTGGGGTAGCTATCAATGCAGTAAGGTTCATTGCAAGCAAGCAGTTACAACTTCAATCTTTGGAGTCCGTGTTCATTTGTGCCACCCTGTCTAATAAAACCATAACTATCAGCTCTCTCTATATCCCCCCGGATCAAGTGCTTAGAAGGGCTGATTTTGAAGGCCTAGTTAACCAGCTCCCTCAGCCATTTATTTTAACTGGTGATTTCAATGCACACAACTCACTCTGGGGATACTCTCGATGTGATGCACGCGTCCGCTTGATAGAGTGGTATTTCTTGAACTCTGGCACATGCCTTTTCAACAAAAAACAACCAAAATATTACAGCACCACACACAACACTTATTCTGCAATACACCTGAAAATCTGATCAGCCACTCTTTTACGTTGCCTAGATTTGGAGTTGGTTCAAAACTCCTACGGCAGTGAGCACTTCCCTATCTGCCTCAAGACCACAGAGGAGCATTGTACACCCCATAACCCTCAATGGAAATCAGCATGCGAAGATTGGGAAAAGTTCTGTCGTATAACTTTTATACCTAGTAATCCTTTAATGAACTTAACATAAACGATACTCTTGCACATTTTACCGCTTTTATAGTTGACGCCACACTAGAGTATATTCCGATGACAAATGGGGCCAAAAGAAAAACGCGTGTTCCATGGTGGAATGACCAGTGCTGAAATGTAGGAAAAAAACAAAATAAGACATGGTGTCTACTACGCCAGCATCCGACGGAATAAAATCTTGAAAACTTTAAACTAGGTAAATCCGAGGGCAGTCGCACTCGTCGTAGTGCTCAAAGATATATCTAGGTGAACTATCTCTCGAGTATCAACTCATACACACAAGAAGTAAAAGTGTGGAATAGGTTAAGAAAACTACCAGATGAGCAGTTCAGCGCTCTACCTTTTGTTGACAACCAGGGTAACAGCCTTGAAGACCAGGCAAATGCACTTGATGAACATTTCAAGCGTGTGTCTAGCTCTTTAAACTACTCAGTAAGTTTCCGTAATTACAAAGAAATAGAAGAAAAGAAACCACTGACTCGCAAGTCTATTCGAAATGAACAGCACAAAAGTAGGGGCTTGACAAGGTACTTGAACAATATTTCATGTGGTCTGTTGCGTATATAACGATTATGGGAGGCCAGTGGTGAGAGGAACGAGCACCAAAGGAGCTACTTGAGACAAACAGATGGCAGCTTACGTAAGCAAGATGAAGATTCAAGTCCATTGGATGCTTTAATGTTGTTTCGTTTGGTGTATTATATGGAACATTTTAGCGGTGACAAAGTTTAAGAACAAGGGAGACCTGGAGGAAGCTTGGGCCTAGTTGGAAAATGGCCGGATGTTTTTTGGGGAGGAGACAGCTGACTTCACCTGACGGTAATTGTAAACTTCTGCTCTGTGCTCGAATGCGTGAAGGTTACCTACGACTGTGATTAATGATTTCCTATGCATAAGGATGGCTGATTTAATCTAATCTTAATTAGTATTGAAACCGGATTATATTTAGTCTTTGATCTTGTTCAACTATTAATTCTTTTTGAATGTGTGAAAAAAAATAGAATTTAAATTCTTCGCCGTTGACGTAGTCGGTGAACTTTGTGACCATCTTCCGTTTCAACCAGGAGGCAGCGGCGGCGCGGTCCTCAAATGGGCTGAATCAGTCCTGTACGGGTCCATATCGTACGCTGATCCGGTGTGCTTGAGTATGTGCAAGTCAATCGATGGTTCTGTCGTGGCGCTCATCGCTGTGTACTACTAGGAGATGATTCGGTGGGTGATACATAGTCATGACAACTTGTGCAGACCTTTGTGTATGATGCGCGATTGATGAATTGGCTGCCAGGTCCCCAATCTGCTGACTTGTGTGACGCTATGATGACAGGTAGACGTCAAGTCAAGTCAAGATCCTTGAAGATGTGGGGCGTACTCACGCTGGGGGATTGGCCGAGAACCGAATAGTTTTCATGAAAGACATCTTCAATATCAGGTTACGATTGATCTACTTGCGAGAAAGAAAAAGAAATATACAACGGGAGAAACTTCACAGTGCATTAGTAAATAAACTGTAGTGTATATCAATGTAGTGGTGCATTTGTATTATTAATAAAATGGAAAAGTATTAAAGTCCACCGAAAAATAATTTGAACACTTAAACTTTTTTGAACATTTGACGAACTCGTGCAATGTGTCAGCAATCTTCCTGGTGCTGTGGCCAAAAGAAAAAGCCCTGAAATAAAAAAATTTGCGCATTGAAGTCTATTCTGAGGAGGCACAAGCGGCACCTAAAGTGTTTTTGACTAAGACAGAGTATCTATTACAGCAAATGAAGGTAATGTTTGGTTGACTCATTTACTCCGCAAAAAGAACAAAGAGGGGAGGGTGCCAGATTAACTCTGCGTATATATAAATTTATCTACGGAATTTTACGCTTGACGCATCTACTGTTTCTTGTTCACGCGGATGCTGGACGCCACCGACGAACACATTTCACGCTTGGTGTACCTAATTCTTCGTGTTAACACCGACGGTGGACGCCACTGACGTTTACATTTCGCGGTTAACACATCTACTGCATTGTTTTGACGCCGACGCTGAATGCCACCGACGGACACATTTCACGCTTGGTGCATCTACTTTTTCGTGTTGGCACCGACGCTGGACGCCACTGACGTTTACATTTCGCGCTGAACGCATCTACTGCTTCGTGTTGACGCCGACGCCGGACGCCACCGATGGACACGTTTCACGCTTGATGTAGCTTCTATTTCGCGTTGACACTAAAGTCCCCGAAAAAGATTTTTGCGGGGCTTTAGTTGACACCGACGCTGGACGCTACCTACGGAAACATCTCGCACATAGTGCATCTATCTCGTGCTTCGATTTGACGCCGACGCCAGGCTGTGTTCTCGAGGATGAAATGAAGCCCGGAGCACACGCATTGCGGGCAACAATATGACGCGATAGCGTGGCATTGTCGCATGAGAATGTTGTGTTTTGCGGGTGGAGGAGTGTTGGCGTCAACTAGTGCGTCAAAGGCTCACAGCACCGTATAACAGGCGATAACGTTGGCTTTCTATTAGGGAAGTGATGCAATAATACGTTAATTGTCATCTTTCCACTGCGATGCGCACCCTGCTGCAGGCTTGTTCTTTTTTTGTTCATCTATTGTCCTGGGCGCGTACTCACTGTAGCGGATTTGCCAAGAATTGAGAGGTTTTGAGTGGAACAATTAAGACGCAAACAATCAGCTTACCAACGTGCCGTTTTCCCTGACTGACTCCACACTTGTGTGGTACAAAAGCCACGAGGACGTGGTTACAATGTGGAATATTTTCATTGCGGAACTCGATGCATGTTTTGCGGACTCAGACGCCAATACGTGTGCAGAGCAGACCCTTTAAGAATGAGCGCAGCTCTCAGATGAGACGTGCATCGCATATTGTTATGGGGTCGTGATGTCGACGAAGACAGAGACGACTTGTCCAATATGAAACTTTTCATTTGTCTTAACTTGTGGCGGTAAACGATGAGTCAGGGTAGAGCGATAGCGACTGGCACTGATAACAGTGATCAAATGGACGAACGGACGCCTCGCCCCACTTCTTTATATTCACTCTGTAGATACGCTGTGAAAACCACAAACGCTATCTAGTTTTAGGGGCGAAGTTCCTTATAGTGGCACCCGTTCATCCCTCGTAGCCGTTGTAGTAGTGTGTAACAAGTATAACATTTCCACCTCCAAGGTGGTGCTGGTGAGAGATTTCTTCTGTGCGTTGTTGAACAATAAAAGATAGTACTCAATCTACATGCCAATGGGTGCTAAGGGGGAATGAGAGACAGAAGAATTTGGCTTTAGTAACGCGCAAGCTGCGAAATTTTGTTGTTGAACAACGCAAAGAAGACAAAAAAGGGTTGCTACGTTTATACTTACTGAGCGTAACCTCCTAGGTTGTAGAAATGCTTAGCGAGCGTTGGGCCGCAGTGCCATGAATACCATGAACTCGACGTGGTTAAAGGAGGGAAGTAGACACGAAGCGCAAGCCGTAAGAAAATGCGCGTGTGCCTGATCTCGTTCAGACCTTGGAATGTCCGCTGGATGGCGGTGTTTCTTTATGAGGAATATATGATGAAAAGATGCGAGATGGTGGTACTTGGAGTGTTGAATATGTGGACAAACGGACACACAGACAGATGCATTCACGGACGCACGGATGGCTGCACGTCGGATGGAGGCATGGACGAACGCAGGAGCAGATGCATGGACGAAGGCAAGGACGGACGCACAGATGATCGTGTGGACGCGCGCACGGACGGGCGGATGAATGCACAGGCGGCGGCACAGACGCACGCGTAGATGGATGGACGGAAGCAAGAACGAATGGATTGACAGATGCTTCGCCCCGCTATCCTTCATTCACTCCGTGGATATGCCGCCATTTTTAATTGAGACAAAACTACCAGGTTTTGTGGAGTGAGTGGGAAGCCGTTGTGTCCTATTGGTGTGTGCATTGGTGACGTGCTTTTTTTGAGGCTATGTTATTCCCACAGAGCTGGCAATTTTCACTTTATTCTGGACATAAACGTCTAGCGGAAGTGCAGTTTCACTGTCGAGTGCTGCACTTCGAAAGTCTTTTTGAGTGGTCAGATGCCATCAGGGCACCTGGAAAATTCCGTCTGTGTAAGGCTTTATTGTGTGTTTGGGGTGATACGGTCATATCCACATCATCTGCCGTTCGCATGCCTGTTTTTTGTTTCGACACCGAGGACGACTGCTTCGATCCAAGCGTAGAGCCGATACTCATGAACTATGCGAAAAAGAATTCCCGTTGTGTGGGGTCCGTAAATATGCGAAGTTATTTCTCAATGTATGGGGTCTGTAAACAGCAGACGCACTTGCTCGTGGGTCGTTATAAGCTGGCGGTCCTACTCCGACGGTACCCGCTTCACATTTTAATCATTTTTTCGCTGACACATGAAGTGTACTGCGCTTATCGTATTTATGTGACTTGTATTGTAATGAAAACCTTTCGTTCTGCAGTTTATATTGACAGCTAATATTATAGCTTAGTTTGAAGTGGTAGTGCGTAGCAATGAAAGCAGCGTAAGCGAAAACAAGCTGCGTTTTGCTGTACAAGCCTGCGTTGTACTGTCCGTGCTGCAAAACTGGAACATAACCGAATCATATTTACTGATACTCTTAATGGAGCGTTATGAAATATTTGAAGAGATGTTTCCTCTAAAAAATTAGAAAACGATTTATGCTGCAATAAAAATGGGCAAAAACAATGTAGGGTTATGGGTAATTAACCTGTTTTCTTTTTTTTGTCTAGAATGATAATATTGAAGTGGTTTCCAGGCTTCATTACGCTTAAAAAGTACGCGAAGTATTTTTGCGTTCCGACGAGTGGTTCATTTTTTTTAACACATAAACATGAATTCGGCAGTATATGGCTTCAATTGTTCAGGCATTACCTAAAAATGGGCAAAACCAAAGAATGGTTAGAGAATGGAAGTTTTGATGATGATGTGTAGGGCTTAATGGCGCAAGGGCGATTGATGGCCAAAGAGCGCCATTTCAGTAGACAAGAGAAGTTAACAATAATATGGTATGTCGCTGTATAGGGGCCTTAAAATTCCGCACGCTTACGTGGCTAAAACACACAAGTAATAAAAGCATGATAGTGGCGTAAAATATGTACAGTGAAACATAACGCGAAGTTTCGTGACAATAAAACTATGCTGAAGATGTAGCCACCGCAGCCGCGACCTCAGAGTGAGGTCATGCACGGATAAGCTTGGTATTTGGGTAGAAAGCTATGTATATCTTTTTAAAAATGCAAACAGTGATTCCAAGCAGATCCCTACCGATGAGCATGACCAGATGTAGCGGCAGCTGCTGTTGGTAGGCAAGAAAAAAGTGCTTGTTTCTCAGGGCATCTAGCTCATTGCACTGCACAATGATTTGGAGGACGGTAAGTTGTTCTCCACATTTCTCACACAATGGCGGATTGTCACGAGACAAAACGTGTGAATGTGTTGAGTGAGTGTGTCCTATTTTTAACCTGTAAGTGTGACTTGTGTGTAGCGGGATCTGGATACTGTTGGCCATTTCTGAAGTCTCGGTTTGACACCGTGCAATTTATTACCTGTTTGCCTATCCTACAGGCGTTGCCAGAACGCCCTGAGCTCCCATCCTAGGACGAGTTTCATGTAAATTGCAGAGACGGCCAGGGATGCATTGGCGGATGCGTGGCTGTGCACAGACCCAGCCAGCTGGTCCACCCCTACGTTTCCAGTGATCTCACGTAGCCCTGGCACCCAGCACACCACAACCTGTCATTTGAGAGCGTAAATTGTGCATAAAAGAAAGTAAAGTCCTATCAGGACAGGATCTTTATGTTTTTACAGCGTTTTCAAAGTAATTACGAGACTCAACAAATTGTTCTACACAACCGCACGTTGCAGTTGTAATTCCTTGATATGCTTGACGGCCACAGATATTGCATGGGCTTCTGCAATGAATATACTTATTTTCGGGTGCAGAATACCAGATTCTGAGGAGGATGGGCCAACAGTTGCATAGGACACACCAGTACGAGACTTTGACGCATCTGTAAAGATTTCTGGGCAAGTGTACTTATGTTGAAGTTTGAGTGAGTGCGGATGTGCGCAGTAGGCACGTGTTTAATAACCCCCACGAAGGTACGTCACAGTGCATTGTCTGCCACTGCCACGGCGGTGGAAATGCTGGGGGAGACATCAACCGCTGCCCTAGAACTGGCACTCCTGTTTCCTCAGCGAACCTCCAGACACAGAGTGAGTAGGGCTGTCTCAGCGAAGGATGGTTGTGGAATAAATAGAATTGGACAAATCAATAATTGTGGAGTCAGTGGGATGTTCCTGTCTGCGTTCACCGTGAGATAGCAGGTAGAGACGTATAGCATCTCTGCAGATGAAGCGACCATTCGTTTGACTCTGCATAGAGGCTTTCTACGAGGATAGTTCGAAAAGCACCTGTAGAAAGGTGGAAGCCTAGGTGGTGGACAGGGTCAAGCATATTTAAAGCTGGTGGTGTCGCAGACTGATAGATTGCAGCACCGTATTCGAGGCGCGTGAGCACAATGCTTCTATACAGATCCATCAGGCATTTCTTCTCACTACCCCACGTAGTGCGTGAGAACACTTTCAAAATATTCATTTTAAGCATCTGTTCTTTAAATACTTGATATTGGGTATGAAGGTTACTTTTGTGTTTATTGTTAGACCCAGAAACTTATGCTCAGATTGTACAGACAGGCGTTGGCCATGTAGGACACTCTCAGAATCGGGATGAACGCCCCTCTTCCGGTAGAGCAAGACGTATGTGGTCTTTTGTGCGTTCAGTTTAAAAGCATTCTGATCTGCCCATTGAGAAACTTATTCGAACTTATTTCACATATTCACATACTGAGAGGTTACATGATTTAAAACCAATCTTTGCATCATCAACATAAGTGCTGTAAAAAATATTGCGAGGGTTAGCGAGGCACATTGAGTTCATTTAAACTATTAAGAGTGTTCAACTTACTACACCTCCTTGCGACACCCCTGTTTCCCGGACAAATTTTCACGACATAACAGTGGCTCATCGAACATGGAATGTGCGGTTGGGTAAGTAGCTTTCCATTATGTTCCACATTTTTCCTCGTGCACCAAAGTGTGAGAAGTCTCTCAATAAGTCAAGTGCAACTTACTATTATAGGCCTTTTTCATATAGAGAAACACAGAGATAAAAGTTGATTATGAACAAAGGCAGTCACAAATTTGAGCCTCGATACGGACAATGTGGTCAGTGGTGGACCTTGCCACTCGAAACCCACAATGATATGAGTCAAATAGGCTATTAGTCTTAAGGAAGTGCATAAGTCGCCTGCTTATCATTTTTTCAAAGACTTTGCAAATATAACTGGTTAATGCTATTGACCTGTATTAGATAGTGAGGACGGGTCCTTGCCTTGTCTTAAAGTAAGAAAAACTATGGTCCTCTTACAAGGCCGAGGGCACCTCGCCGGAAAACCTTACAGCATTTTACAGGCATAGAAGGGCTTTTGGGTTTCAATGGACAGGGGTTTCAGCATTTCATATGACACACGGTCGGAGCCTGGGACAGACTTATTGCAGCAGTTTAATGAGGTCTGTAGCTCAGCTGAACAGGAAGGCGCATTGTATGCCTCGTAAATTGTGATTTGCACTGTAGTTTGTCTTTTTTCTATTCTAATTTGTATTGTTGAAACCCTGCGGTATAGTGCGACTAACTGGAGACCTCGTCGAAGTGTGTAGCGATAGTTTTCATGCTCTTCCAAGCTGTTGCCCTCCACGTTTTCAAGTGGAAGTGAATATCCTTGTCTTGCTGCTACTTTGCCAATTATGCTACAGACTTTAGGTTCATCTCTATAAGAATAAAGGCCAGTTGAAAATTTCTGCCAGCTCTCCCACTTAACCTGTTCGGCGCACTATTGTACCGTTAGACTCTATCGTCTTGAAACTATTGAGGTTTTCGGAAGTTGATGAATCCTGAAGCAACTTCAATGCTTTGTTTTGTCTTTTACGTGCATCTCGACACTCACTATCACACGAGGGAACGCGACGTTTTGTGCCAAGTCCCGTTTTTGTGGTACACTTTGTTGCCGCATCAATTAGAAAAGCTGTAAAGTAGTCTATAGCTGCATCTGCGCTTAAGCCCAAAGTATCAGAACAACTTAAGTTGCTAGCATTTCGAAACATTTCCCAGTCTGCCTAGTCAATATGCCATCTGAGGAGTCTGTGAAGGACCTCTTTCATCTTTTGGTGTACTCAAAATTAAAGAAAAATGGTCACTTCCGTATGGATTATGACTTTTCATATGAGTAAAAGTAGGAGCCACAATGCTGACGTCTATCGATGAGTGGGTGTTGTTAGCGAGGTTATAGTATGTTGGGTCCTTTCTATTTAGAAGACGTGCACAAGAAGAGGAAAGGAACTGTTCATTTAGGCGGCCTCACGCATCACAGCGAGAATCACCCCAATGGGCTACTACAAGCATTAAATTCCCCTAGACAAGACATGGTTCTGAAAGTTCATCTATTAGTGACTGGAATTATAGTCTGTTCAGTTGATAATGTGGAGGTATGTAAAAACTGCAAATTGTTACCAGTTTATTGGAAATGACAGCTCGAACAGTTGCTTCTTCCAGAGATATTTGGAGTGGTAAATCTGTGCAGGCTGTTCCTCGACTAGCTATTCTGGCAACACCACTGGAGGAAGAAACAGCATAATCTCAGTCTTTTCGAAAGATAACGTAATTGCGTACAACGATTGTGTGTTTTGCTTTCAAGTGTGTTTCTTGTACACACAGCTACTTTTGGCGTATATTAGTGTAAGAACTCTGATATCGTCGAGGTTTCTCAGCAGTCCTCTGACATTCCACTGCAGTATTTGTGTCATCTTAGTGTTGTGCGGTGCTTTGGGTACAAATGTGTTGCCTTAGGTTACAGGGTCTTTTGAGGGCCCTGCATTTTGGTTTTTTTTCTTTTCTGGCGCGCTCCAAAAAGCTGCGCATGTCCTTCGGCGTCTGAGGCGCCGGAAAAGTCGTACTTGTATACATCACCTCTTGTGAGGTGGTTGATGGTGCCTGCTCGGCAGGCATAGTTACAGAACTTTTGGACATAACGGCGCTTGGTGGTCTGAGGTTCAGCATACACGGGCGTCTGCCGGCCTTGTCAGAAGGTGGAGCAGTACAGGCTGCTCCAGCCAGGGGCGCTGGTGGCATGGCTACGGCCACACACTGTGTGACATTCGCGGGGTTCAGAAACATGTGGTGCGGTGCTCTGGCTCGTCCCATCTGCGTAGGAGGTATAAGATGGGAGGTGTAGTGCGAAACGTTGAGGCGCTTCTTGAAATAGCGTATTTAGGTTGACCTTAAGTTCCTACTATTTGTTCCTCTTTTTTGTATGTGGGACATGGTCATGAGTAGACAGCAAGGTCTGCTTCACAGTTCGAACAATGAGTTGTTTCTGAGGTTCAGTCGTTGGATATGTGTTGAATGAATGCACACCTAGCGCTAAGGGCGCGTCCTCTGTCAACTCTGTGATCAATGGCCGAAACGTTGATACTTGAAACATTGTCAAGTGTTGGGAATGTATGGTTCTACACGGCGCTTACAGTAGCCGGTTTCGATTATTACGTGTTTTGTAGGGTAAGGTTGTTGTTGCGCCTTTTGTTATTCGTTAGACTTTGACCCCGTTCTTGACCTGCCAACCTTCGAGGAGTTCACTTTCAGAAAGCTGAGTAAGATCATCATCGGAAATTACGCCACAGACAGTGTTCATACAACTGTTTGGGCCCACCGAAACAGAGGTTTCCCCAAACGCTACAAGTTTTCACAGCTCCTTACACTGAGCTTTGTCACGAACCACCAAAAGAAGATAGCCACTTGCCATCTTTGTCGCTTTATAACCTGGGCAGATTGCTTCCGTGAGAGTTTTCGACACGAACAAAGGGAAATCGCTCGCACTGTGTTCTTTTCGTTCTGGCTGTGGATAACATGGTACTTTGAGAAATGTCGGCTTTGGTGTGTTAAGCAGGAAAGTGTCTTCGGTACGCCACCTTTTCACGGAACGATCAAGGAAGGGGGGAAAAGCTTTTGTGATAATATACTATAAAGTTCGGCGGCGATGGTGGCCACCGGTCACCGACCCCAACATGGGGACGCTACAAGGTTGAAAGCAAACACTTGCATGACGCGAACCTTACGTTGCAGCCATAACCTGGTATAATTATCCTAGATTGGATAGCTACACCAGGTTAACCCTCGCCGCCAGGAAATTCGGAAGTAAACGAAAGAGAGAAGATGACATAACAGATAAAAAGTGAGAGATAAAGACAAAGACTAGGGATGGGGGAGATAGGAAAAGGCGACTGCCGATTTCTTCTTGGGGGGTCAGCTTGGGGGTGCCGTCTACGGAAAGCTGGGGCCGAAGATCTGTGTTGCCTCTGCCGGGGGGCCTTAAAGGTCCAATCACCCGGCGTCGACTCAACCTCCAGAATCCCCATTTCCCAGACGCGACTCAGCCACGCACGGCTAGGCGCGGGAGAGGTCGAAGCCCCCCGTACGTGGTGTCACTACACACCAAACGCCTGCTTGCGCAGACGCCCCTGCGGGGAAGACTAGAAAGTTTGAATATACAAGCAGCAAGCCTTTCTCTGGGTTTCTATGAAAAGGGAAGTGTCCGTAAATATATAAAAAATAGCTCACTTCTTAACTTGACTGTTGTCTTACAAATTTATAAACAACGTCAAGAATTTTATTTTCATACACGTACACCCCGAGGAAGACTTGCTGCTTGAATATTGAAGCTTTACGCGTTTCATCTTGGATAGTTTTGTCCCTTCATCAGTAATGCGTGAACAACTAGAGCCGTAAACTGCCGACTTCAAGCAGTAATGACTCACGAACTATTCAGCAGAATGTAAAATTACTTCGCATGGGCATTAAGTACATTGTATTCTCGAAACTCCTTCAGTATTGGTGCTCTACACTAAAGCGAAAAACAGTTGTTTACTTCTAAACTTACATTGTTTTGCCCAGTTTTACTGAAGCCTGGATTAATTTATGATAGCTTTTTCTGGAAAGATCTATTTAAACCTTCCATAACGCTTCATTAGGAGCGTCATCAAGTTTCACTCGGTTATGTTCCAAAGTTTTGCTGCATTGACAGTGCAATGGAGGCTTCTGCAGCAAATGATTGATATGTGGGGTTTAACGTCCCAAAACCACTATTGATTATGAGAGACGCCGTAGTGGAGGGCTCCGGAAATTTAGACCACCTGGGGTTCTTTAACGTGCACCCAAATCTAGAGCACACGGGCCTACAACATTTCCGCCTCCATCGGAAATGCAGCCACCGCAGCCGGGATACGAACCCGCGCCCTGCGGGTCAGCAGCCGAGTACCTTAGCCACTAGACCACCGCGGCGGGGCGCTTCTGCAGCAAAAACGCCGGTGTTCGCTCACACTGTTTTTATTGCGGTGCAATACCACTAGAGACTAGGCAAACAATACTCGCTGTCATTTGAAAGAAGAGACCGTATACTTTATAATGCAATACAATCACATCAATACGGCGAGCGGAGTAAGCGTAGTTCTTTTAAGAAGCTCTGTCTGAAATGCGTACCGGGTCCCGCCTGAGTGGCACCGCCAGTTCAACTGTTCTTCAGGGCCCGTTATATTACCAGAGAGATTGAAGTTGGCGTTTGTCAGCAGAAAACACGTGCCCTTACTGGTGGCCGAACTTACAGATGTACCGGAAAAGAACCTTGTGGTCACAGTTCCGGAATAGCCCTTTTCTTCATCATAAGTCGCTTAGCAAAAGTGAACACCAAAAAATAGTAGGTGTGCTTTAGAAGCTATTTTCGCCATTTGAATTTGCGCAGATTGATAATTACCAGCCATCCTGGCGTCTCAAACACGTCATACTATCAATACGGGCATGGCAAATCCTATACAATAAAAACCGTGGTTCTCTATCAGAGTGCCAAATTATCAATGACCATGTGAAGAGATGATGAAAAAGGGAGTCATACACGGGCGATTTATCCAGTAGCAGCTCTTTTAATTCTGGTATAAGAAAGGTAGATCTTGGAGATCTCGCGTCGACTATCCTATTTGATTACCAAAAAGGACGTTTACCCTCTCTCGTGCCTGCATTCATCCTATTACTTTTCGTCCATAGGCTTACAATCCCACACCTAGTAAATTTCGATGCGTCTTCATGACATGAAAAAGACGGCCCTTATATTCCCTCATGACCTCTTTGAATTAATGCCATGCCAATCGGCCTTTACAATGCTCCCCTCGTCGTTCGAGAGATTTAGGACACCATTCTGGGAGGCTTGAAGTGGAACATTTGAAGTCTAGACGATGTCATCTTAGGCCACACCTTCAGTCAGGACACCTAGCAGCTTGATATTGTTCTGAACTGCATCCAAAAGGCTAGTTCTGTTTTAAACTAAAAAAGTGCTGTTTCAGAGAGCACGAAACACTCGTTCTTAGGCATCTCGTCGATAATGACGGCATACATCCTGACTGTTGAAACGTTCAGCGCAGTGCGTTCTGTCAAAGAGCTCCGTAGTTTTCTGGAGCATTGTTCGTCTTTCCGGCTATTGATTCTCAAATTGGCCAATGTCACTCATGCGCTCAAGTGCCTGCTACAAAAAGAGAAACCTTTTGAGGGGACTCTGCAGTGGGATTCTTCTTTTCGTCAACTGAAGTTCCTGCTGACGTCAAACGTGTCCTGTAGCACTTTATGCGATTGCCCTTACAGAATTTCACACGAGGCGCCAGTGGCATAGATATTGGTGTCATTCTTGTACAGAGCTACACTGACCGCGAACGCATGTATGCGTACGTTGATCGCATACGTATTGGTGCCGTTCTAGTACAATACTACTGTGATTCGCCAACACATGTAATACGTACGACCCGTCGCTCACTAAGCAGGCCCGAACAGAACTACGCTGTCACGAAACGAGAATGCCCACAGTCATGTTTACGATTCAGTGGTATAGTTCTTGGCTGTATAGGAGGCCATTTACTGTACTCACTAATCACCACTCGTTGTGTTGCCTTTATGAATGACCCTTGTGGCCGCCTTGCGCGCTGGGCACTTAACCGTGCAAGAATACACTTTCACCGTCTCCTATAACAGTGTTCGATGACACACCGATGTGGATTGGCGCTCCCGCACGCCACTTCCGACAACGGACTGTGGTGCCGACGACGTCGACTCTTTTATTCCTTCCGTGTGATCGAACTTTCCACACCTTGACACAATCAAATCCGAGCAGCACAATGAAACTCATAATTGAGACGAGTGCGCTTTAGGCGTGACATCGAGGCGCACAATTAACTCTGAAGAAGAGGAATAAAATACTGCTTCACTGAACCGTGCCCGGCCGGCTTCGATTGTCATCGGGCCTTTGGACCTCGTGCCAAATGTGCTCGCGTGAGTCGGGTGTGGCTTGGACGCCATCAAGACATCATGGTATGGGAGAGTCATCGCGCTCGAGCCCGCGAGGCACACGACAAGACGTATACACACCATAGACGCTACAGCCATAGACACGACACCACGTTGCCCCGTAATACGGTCATCCCAACGACGGTGTGCGTGAGTGCTGCTGCCGAGAACTAGTTGGAGCGTGAGTGAACCGCTTAGAATGTGGTCTTGGAGACTTGGTGGTGCGGGAGTGAAGTACGTTGACTAATAATATTGAGAACTAAGCCTGCGTATTGTGTGGAAGGAGCTTGTGGGTTTACTATCTCGTCATTCGTTTATTATTGTGAGATTCCTCCGGATGTTATGGAGTCCTCATCCTATATAATTGTTCTCTTTGTATGTATCAGACTGTCTTGAGTGCGTCGATTGACCTGGGCCCATTAAGCAAACCCGATTACTTACCGCAGACACTAACTTAACATCGCTCTCTCCCGCTACGTCCAACCCTACGACAGTTAGCACATCTTTCCTATGTACGTAATGAACTTCTAAGTACATTATTTCTGACACTGGAGCTTAAATTCTGCTTACAATTTTGAGTGCGATTCACCTACGTCCAGACAATTAGGATCTGCATGGAGGCACTACTGTAGTAAAGAGCGTTTTTATTGACCGGCAATGCGACAGCCTGCTAAGGTGTATGTGGCCAGCTGCGTGCAGTGTCAGCGCCACAAACGCCCATCTACTACTTGAGCTGGTCTCCTAGAGCCGATTCCACCTCCATGCGCACCTTTCCACCATATGCGCGTTTACTTCATAGACCCTTTTCCAAAATCTAAGCAATCGCTAAATAATTGTAGTGCGTCGACTATCGCACACGCTATTGCAATACAGAGGCCTTGCCCTCCGCCAGTGCCAGTGACTTCTCGACGTTGCTGCTGCGACAAGCCATCCTCCCAACATGATCCGCCTCTCGCGATTGTCAGTGACTGTGGGCGACAATTCGCAGCAGATATCGTAGAATAGCGGATATGTTTTTGCGACTCCTACTTGAGTCACTCGATACTGTACCATACGCAAACAAAAATGACACACGGAGGGCACCAATCACACGATTGTAAAGTTGCTCTTTTTGTATGGTTCATCCGACCACAATTACCTTGTGACGGGCTATCCTTCATAAGTGATGCGTTCAGTACTGCTAAGCGCGAGACTAACAGCTACAATCCTTGATGTATGCCCGTCCGCTACAGCACATCGGCGAAAAAGCTTTGCTTTTCTCTGCTGACAAGATCCTCACTTTCACCGAAACACTCTGCTTTGCCGAAGAGTTGCGTAGGATGAGTCATTTACGGACATTGGCATCACAATACAGATTCAAAAAAGGCTACCTTATTCGCACCGTCCTTTAAATTGTTATCCCGGTGATTTAGTGTGGCTATGGACTCTGGTGAAGAAGCGTGGATTGTGCGAGAAGTTCTCCCCACATAAGATTTTTTACTATGGTGTCAAAATATGGCGTCGTCACATGACAGGAGGTCTTGTTATGTGGGGTCACTATTGGGTTAACGATAGTGGTAAAGCGAAATAGCTTGATCTCAGCAGTTATGGCAGACACAACAAAAAATACTGCCGCAAACGTTTTTGTGCTTAGCAACATGCTGTGAACGACGATAAAGAGCGCAGATCCGCTGGAGGGACAAAACATAAAAGATTGAGAAAAAAGGCGTTCTTCTCAGCCACGGTCTTTAGGTACTTGGCCAATACCCCAGCGTAGGTGTGTCCCACAGGTGAAGGTTCTTTTCTACTATACCCTGTCGGAGTGCGACACACCATACTAATGTTTGAAAGCAAAAGCCGTTATGAAATCAGCAAGGGCATCTCTTGGTGCCATAGTTGTCCTACGGGCGTATTCTTCAATGTTATCAGTGACAAGATCAACAGAGTGCGCGTATGACCTACTAATGTGCAGTTGGTATCACACTTTTCTAAAAAATTACGAATAATTGCGTAGGGAACACTTCCTCCTACATATTAAGTACTGATTATTTATGCCGTATTGGGTAACATGCAAGTGTTCTTATATTAGTTGCCCCAAAATTGTTTAAAAACGACTTATACAGGCCGCTGTTCGAGCTTTTGCTGTGATTCTACAGTGTGTGCCGCCCTGGCCCGACGGTTTTTCTAAGCAAAACACCTGTGACACCAGCTCAGGAGCTTTTCTCGCAACCAGCGACACAGGCCAGGGTATCAAGTGCCATCGCCTCATAATAGGTACTCGTGCGAATAACTATGATCCCAGTGCCCCCAAACAGCCAAGTTTGAAAGCACCTGCACAACACTTACGCTGTCGCCCTTCAAAAATAAGCCGTAGAGTTTCTGCCTACTCAGACAACTACCGCTCGCGAACGCCAAGCAGTCTCAAGAAATGGGGCGTTCAAAAAGCCTTGCGCAGACAAGATTCCAGAATTTTTATGTCCGTCTGTGGTGCAGTATAGTGACGTGGTGGTGTCTGTGAAGTGTGGTGGCACCGTGGTGTTATCTACAACGTGCTCTGAGGCGACGGGAGCGGTGCTTCTCGACTGAGCGGCGGAAAAACAATGATGACGTCGGCGCGAAACGTCGCGCATAAAACTGTGGCCCGCCAAAAGAAAGAGAAAGTTTGCGCAAAAGGTTGCGCGGCCAAGGCATTAGAGGGAAGAAGAGGAGAACACTCGAAGACGAGTCGAAAGCAGAACGAGATCTAGCAGGCTGGAGTAAAGATCCTGGGTGTCGCGCGACTGCAGTGTCGGGTTGCTGACCCGAACGCGTGAAGTCAGGCAAGGCCAGGACACTCCAGCTGCCCATGGTGTACTCGAAGGTACGCGGCCTTCCAGCGTTCCGGCCGTGACTGTTCAAGGTCACGACCCAGGTGTCCGTTCCGGCCGTGACTGTTTAAGGTCACGTCCCGTGTGTCCGGGCTTCGACTCTGGTCCCGAACCGCCTGTGAAAGGCGGAACCTTCCGGGTGGTGATCACCTTCTAGGTATGAAGCAGCGTCGGTAAGCAACCACAGTTCTTACTAGGGCAAAGGCTACCTCATCTTCTGGCAAGCGTCGACGTGCTTGTTAGTGCGTGACTCCAGCTGCTGAGACATCGCCAGCGTTCGCCGCCTCAACCGACCAGCCGCCGCCTCCATCAACGCTGCCAGTGACTGTTAATTTTCAAAAACAATATAGCTTGACAACTTGTAGGCCATATTTTAGTTTGTCAGCTCAGACTCGATTTGTGTGCATTGCAACTTTATCTTTCCCCCTTAATTTGCCTAAAGTTTCTACTCTCCTTTACTAACTCGTCATTATCTCTGAGGCTTTCTCTTCGAGTAAAAATTACACGACCATAAACCTACATGACACCGCCCAAACAAAGACGTTTAGGGGTGTCTTGAACTGTGTGAACGAGTCAAAGCAGTGAAGCCCAGATAATAAGTTCTTCCATAAACTCAATGCCCATGAAGACGGTGCGAGGTCGTTCATAAAGCGTCAGGCAGCCTTGAAAACATGGGAAAAGTTTTGACAACATTATCGTGGTATCTTACATACAACAAATTGATTCGAAAGCGCACAAGGCTTTCTTGAGTCACACATCCAACAGCAAGATGATAATATCACTATATCTGCTGAGGTTGTATTGCCTACCTTCCTCCGCGTGCACTTCACACATTTCTGGAGCTAAAGTATTACGCTAACTCACCAAGTGTCAGAGAACAACTGTTTAGTTAGTTTTGCGTGCAGTACACCAGCAACAGTCGGCAACTTTATTGCAGAACCACCAAAATCACGACCACTGTCTTTTCGTGAACGATAAAATACAATATCCGTGAGTGGACTGATAGTAACAAGGTAAGGTGCACACAGCGATTGCAAGCAATTCTACAGTAGGAATTCAGGTTGCCTCTGTCGCAAAGTCCTGTGCCAGGAACTTCGGCAAGCGTTTGCCTCTACCGAGCAACGTTTTGATCCATCCTTCCAGCAGAACGCATACGCCTATGCAATTGCTGTGAGTGGTCAACTGGCTTGAGAACTATCATAACAGCGGAACGCGTGTAGCTATGCAACCCTGCCGACGCCCTGCGCATGGCGGTGCCATCGTACCACTGAAGGTCGTTTCACATGAGACACAAAGTAACGATTTTCAGTCCACGAATTCCCTCGCAGCGGAAAAAAGGCCAGTTCGCTCCCGCCGATGCGGTTCGCGGCGAGCTTCGAAACATGTTGAAAATTTTCGCACTGATCGCAGTGGGGAGAGCGATTTTCGGTGGAGACCCGTCTGAAATAGAGCCAGGCCGGCCAAGCCGTCGAAATAGCGCGAAGTGTTTGTTTTAGTAATGACCGATGCTGTGCCTTTTAAAATTAAGTTAGAAATTGAATAGTGTTCTTAAATCACGAAACACAAGTGCACTTCGTTATCGTTCATGTAAACTGTAATGTAATAGCGCACAGATTGGTACATAATACTTGAAAAAATCTACAGTGTCTGCCACAACGAACGGTGGCAAGAAACGTTTTCCTGCCGTTCCAGTCGCAAAGCAAAAATCGCGGTACAGTGCCTAGAATACTCTAGACACTGTAATCGCCTGGCCGTTTGCGGTCCATGTGAAACAAAACCGCCATCAGCAAGCGGTTGCGAACAGAGCGATTGAGCAAACGGAATGATTTTTTTCGCTGCAATCACGAATGTGAAACAGCTTTAACCCGAACCTGCCGCCGCCCGGCCCCACCAATATGATAGCCGTTAGGCGACCCTCAAAGCATATTGAGACCGACATATGGCGCACTTGGATCACTGCCTCTATCTTTTGATTGTGAAGAACCAGGACACATTTTCCCTAATAGCTACGCGACGAATGTTTGCTGAAAGCCGCGACCCCCATCAACGACTGATCTGGCTGGCCGGGAGGAGAGGTCAGAACCCTTACTGGCTCACTCATCATTTTCAGCTCGTGTAGTTTCAGCGACATGCTGTAGCTTCGCCGATGCCATCCGAGATCTTGGTACCGTCCTGCTACTGCGCAGAAACATAAGCAGCAACCTCTGGGGAGAAAGTTGCAAGTACTGAAATTGCTCATGTCGCCAAACGCGAGGACAACAACGTGACGATGCCTTGAAAAACTAACTGCCGACCTTAATGTGACATTTTATAGGCTTTCACGTGATGGCCTTAAGCGATACTCGCGCAGGAATACTCTATTCTGACTGAGCTATAGCGAGGACAAGCTTAAGAATGTCGCAAAAAATGGGCAAGCTCTTACTTTACATACTGCTGGTTAGATAAGGAAACCTGCAGGCAACTTTAGAGCTAGTTTAAAGATCGAAAATATAAATTTCAAATCCCCATTTGTGATGCTGAAGAAGCCTTGTAGGTCGATCATACTAAGAATGAAACTCTTAAAGTACTACGGCACCATCTAATATAACCAACGGCGTTGTACAAGCACGTCATCCATGACACAGACCACAAACCCCGGGTGTTACGGGAGGTTGACGAGGGCTATACGCACGCTACCTCGGTCATTAACATATTTTCATTCCTTGCGCCAAGCACCAATATAAGGACGCCATAGCCGAACGCGTACTATCTTTCGCTTCCGCGTCGGTGGTTCAGTGGTAGATCTTTCGCTTCCATCAAGATGTTGCCAATTGTTGTGCCATAGCTGGCAGGACTGGCTGGCAGACAAAAAAACTTCATCTGACCAGGAGACGACGCTCACTCCGCCTTAGAGGGCGACATCGGTGGGCCGCAACCTATGACGGGACTGGCAGATGCATCTCCTCGGCCATGTCATGGGCTCTCTGGATAGCCCGTAGCTGGTCTTCCTTCTCGTTACTTGTGAGAAGAATCGTCAGTCCTCCTTCGTTGAGGGAGTCCCGCAGCTCTTGTGCAGGGCAGGCTATTGCCACAACATCTGTTGCAAAGTGCAACGCGGGTTATCACAGCGAGGGCAGCCTGGCTGTATACCGTCCACATATTTAGAGCACTTCAGGGGAGAAACGTATGCCTCAGTCTGCAGTTGACGGAACGTGAGAGACTGAGCTATGTTTAAAGTTGGATGCGGGAGGGGGAACCTCCATTGTTCCAATTGATAGTGCTTACGAATTTCTTGAAAAGTTGAGAGTGGATCTCGGTAATACCAAAGCGTGTTCTCTGCCTACGAGTGGTTCATCCCTGCGTGGAATGTTAGATCTCGCGACCTTGAAGATGGTACCATGGACGTGTCAGCCAATGTGTGCCGGCAACCAGATAATGTGCTTTTTGTCTGTAAAACTAGCAGCAGAGAGAACTCGAGCCGCTTCATTGACTACCCGAACATGTCATAAAGGCTCGGTTGGTTGCTCGTGAGTCTGTGTATATAGCTGTGTGCTTGGCGGTAGCGAGATCTAGTGCTACCGCAAGGCCCATGGCATGTTGCGAGCTTCGTGTCCGCGCTGTGAGGCGTCGCCACCATCGAAACGACGATAGCGCACCGCCGGTGACGGCAAACGCAACGCCAACTAAGCCTTTTTTGTGACGATGTTTATTTGTTACACTTGAATATAGTAGGCACGAAAGTACTGCTTTACATATACATTTAGGCCTTTATAAGCACATATAGTGCGAATGCGTGCAATGTTCGACAGTGACCCAATTTAGCTGGTAGAGCGAACCCGCAAAGAAACAGTCAGGCCACACTGCTCGTGAAAGGCAGGTGGATACGTTTATATTATTTACAGAAAGATTGCCGAATACGGTAAACGAGGGGCTACGACATCTTCAGCAACAGAAATGCAGGAACTGATAGCGGTAACACCTTTACTTACTGCCTGTGAAGTTATCGTGGAGTGCGATGGATATATCATTCAGCGCTGGACAGCTTCTGTACCCCGGGCATCTGCGTTGGGGCTAAGTGTAGTAAGTACGTACCCGATACCTGATGCTTGCATAATGTTCATTGCTTCAGATGCTAAAATGTCACCTACCTGACATTTATTTCATGTAAACAATGATTGACTTGCAATAAAACAATTCATTGCTGCAAGTTTGTGTGATCAGCGTCGTCATTTCGCTCGGCCTCTATGCGGCGTCAATCACTCAAGTATGCAAGAGGACTTGTGAGCTTCTAGTAAGTAGTTTGCTCCATTGTACTATATGCAAACGAGATAAATTGAGACAGGCAGTTGCTCCAACGAGTGGGGGACAGCCGTGACGCAGAAGCAGGCGACGAGGGTGTCGTCTGCTATGCAAATGGTCAGCCGCCTTATCAAAACGACCTGGTGTGTTGAAAGGCATTTCGTTTTATACGCAGCTATGAATTATAGAAATAACGTTGTCAGATATTATTTGTTCAAGAAAGCTGTTTGAGTGCAGAAGTTAATAAGAACCTTTCAGTTGTCAGGAAAATAGTGATTTTTTCTATCTTTGTACAACTGCAGCCGCAATCCAGACAGCGCTATCGGCGCTCGCGTGTAACAAAGTGAGTGACGACAAATGGTAACCTTTAGGTGTGGTGACAACCGACACAAAGTGATCAGAGTTGCCATACTGCACTGCATCTACGAAGGCTACGTGAACCTTCAATGCAACAGCCTTCACTGAGTAGGGCTCGCACCCACGCCTGTCTTCTCACAGCATTATGCGTGGGGTGCATGTTTCGCGGGATCGGGGGTACTGTGAATTAAGCGCGTAACTCCTCCGGTAGCTGGCACTGCAGTTGTTGGGTAACGGGAGAATTGAGACCAAGGTGCGCTAGTAATCGTCGCCCAGCCTCAGTGGAAGACAGCCTTACAAGCTTCGATGGTTTCTGTGCTTCGACAGTTTCTTTGAAAGTGTTGGGCACACTTAGTTCATTGAGCTTTACTGTGGATATGTTTTCTGGTATTCCGGAGACCTGTTTACCACACCGACGAATGATTACGTCCAGATGATTCTCGTCCCTTTTCTTTCAAAGATGGGCGGTAGCTACGTAGTTGATGTGACTCATAAAAAATGGATGGAAAAATCTTTGCACATTCTCCGCAGACAGCTCCCCCACGTTTGTTGGTCCCTCTATTGATGAGTTTTGCCAGGGCTTCGGCTTTTTTTTGAAATGCGTGTCACACTAGCAGCGCTACTGCCATTGGCTTCAATATTCATACCCAAAATTCGTACTTGTACTATCATGAAGATGGGTGAAACATCTGGCTTATGAATGTTGATTATGAAGTCAACGTCTTTACACGCCTTGTATGCGGGGCGAAAAAGTAATAACACTGATTCTTTTGCCAATAATGAGAGACCACCCTTCCGTAGAAACGCTTGGACCGTGTTAACCTCGTCTTCCTGCCTTTTTTCTGTTTCCGTCATCGCTCCCCGTACACCAGATTATGATGTCATCGACGTAGAAGGCATGCCCGATGCCGGCGATTTGTGAAAGTTGCTGCGAAAGTGCGCACATGGAAAGAATGAATAGGAGCGGAGAGATTACAGCGCCTTGGGGTGGGCCTGTCGGCCCTACGTTGAATGGCTGTGAGCCCAATGAGCCTAGCTGCAAGGCAGCTTTCCTGTCTGTGAACATATTGTGAAGAAGAAAACGCATCGTTCACAAGCAGCATCGCCACCGCTTGGGTACTGGGTTCTGGGCTCCTCTCGCTCGCCTCGGGCTGATCATCGCCGGCATCTGCCTGAACGTTCCTCTGTCCCGATCGTGTTTTCATCGTAGAGCTGCCGTCGCGACACACGTCTATAAACCCATTTTAAATTGGTGGAGGGTGCTGACATTCCCCGTCACCTGAACCTGGGTGCTGCCATTTGCCGTCATTTAAACCTGAAGCTGCGCAACATGGCCACAAACAACTGTGAAACCTAGCTCTTCCACTCCATCCTCCAGCACCCCCAGCGTTCTTCACTTGCGAGAGCCCAATGTACTTAGCGGAGCTGATGAGACCGACGTGGAAGACTGGTTCACCCACTACGAACTTATGAGCGCAAACAACAAGTGGAATGACGCAAACAAGCTAGCTAACGTAATCTTTTACCTCGCTGACGTTGCTGAAATGTGGTATAACAACCACAAAAAACGATATTACGAATGTGGCCCATCTTTCAAACGTCGTTTGCTGACATTTTTGGCCTGACCGAAACCATTTTAGCTGACCATTTTCGGCTGACATTTTTGGCTGACCCGCTGTCCGCAAGTGCAGGGCCAGACAAAGCTTGGGGACTCGCGCACAGAAGTCATCGGAATCGCTCACCGGTTACAGTCAAAGACATTGTTGATCTTCGCAACCGCGTGAACACCGCTGTGCCTAAGTCTGAGAATATTCTACACATCCTCAAAGGGAATAAATGATGGCGCACTTTCAAATGCTCTTGGCCCGTAATCCTGCCACTGTTTCGAATCTTGTCACTTTAGGTCAAAATTTCGACGAGTTGAGGAAGCAGCGTGCCCTGACTCGGCCATTTTTCTCACACGCCGACTCGCTCTTCAGTCTTACTTCTGTTCCAAATCACTCACCGATCCTGCAAGAGATTAAAGACTTTGTGCTTGAAGAAGAAGCTTGGAAACTGCCATTGATTTCCTTCACGCAGCAGCCACCGTCCGCTAGTCTGCCCTCACCGCTCCACGACGTTATTGCCGAAGAGCTAGCTCCGGCTGTTGCCACCGCTGCCCACCAGCTGCCTTTGGTCATGCCTGTTCTCTGTGCGCCGGCTATGCAGTTCCTAGCCGCGCCTCTTACGTATGCTCAGGTGGTACGCCGCAGACACCACCAGCAGCAGTTGCCACCCATGTATTCACTTGCCACCACTCAGACCCTCTTTCGACACCTTGGGCTGCACCGCGAGTCAGCAATTACTGACGCACTACTAGCAGTTTACTGATCTGCTACACCTGCGGTACTCCTGGACACGTGGCACGATATGGTCGCCATCGCCTCCAACCACTGCACGATGCTACTCGGGCGTTTCTGTATGACCCACAGCCCATGCACCTACCTGCTCCCTATCCCTCACCGCAGTATGGCTACACTAACCTTTCCTAGGCTCAGTCTCCCCAGCCGCCATCTCATACTCACTCTTCTCGCTCCTCGTTTCCTCGCAGGCAATCCCTGTCCCCAATGCGTCCCCGACCCGCTTTCTCCAACCGGTTAAACTGAACGCCGCAGCTCCAGAGGCAAGAACTGCGCCGTCATCAAAATGTCCATGTCCTCGCACTCCACCTGCTAACGTTATCGCTATATTTGTCGATGGTATTTCTACCCTTGTCCTCATCGACACAGGCGCTGTCATTTATGCTATAGCCGCCCAGCTCTTTTGCTTCCTACGAAAAGTTACCACGACGCTCTCAGGACTATCGCTTCGTACGGCTAGCGCACAACCAGTTCGACCTCTCGGCACCTGTACGGCCCACATGTTCATACAATGCTCTATGTACGTTGTTGAGTTTCATTTCAATTCATTTCATTTTATTTCCTTAAAGACCCCTTGCGGGGTATTACATAAGGGGTGGGTACATAAAAATTGAGCAGAAAACAATCGTTTGTCCTAAAGTGAAAGATGATTAGTGATACTGGTTGTGAAGGTAGAAGTACAAGTAACGGCAGGAATGTCGCCTGAAACGCCATTCCAGGCAACTGCCGTGCGAGGAAAAAATGATGTTGAAAAAGTAACGGTGCGTGCACGTGGGCGCCCGACTTGAAGTGGATGATTAGTTCGTTGAGAGATGTACGCTGGGGGAACAAAAGTAAGGTGGCATGCGCATCGAGCTGTGAAAAAACTTATGAAATAACGAAAGACTGGCGATACGGTGGCGGGGGGAAAGGAGGGGCAGTTGAAGTTCTGCCTTTAGTGAAGATACGCTGACGTCATGAGAGTAAGAATTATTGATAAACCTAGCGGCACGGTTTTGAATACACTCAAGGGCGTCTTCAAGATAGGCCTGATGCGGGCTCCAGATTGGGGAAGCATATTCAAGTTTAGTTCTAACAAGGCTTTTGTAAGCTAATAATTTTACATTTCTAGGTGCGTTACGTAGATGACGTCGCAAGAATCCCAATGTTTTGTTTGCCGATGATATGACTTTCGTGATATGCAAACCCCATGAAAGATCGTTGCAGAGTGTGACCCCCAGATATTTAAAAGAATTAACAGTTTCAACTGGAATATTACTGATGGAATATGAAAAACAAGTGGAGAACGGCGGTGGGTGAAGGATAAGGCTTTGCATTTGTGACGGTTAAGTTCCATTAGCCAATCATCGCACCATTGTTTTACATTGTTAAGATCACTCTGTAGAGCTAATTGATCAGAAGCGTTACAAACAGTGTGGTAAATAATACAATCGTCGGCAAACATTCGGATTTTACAGGATACATGAGTTGGGAGATCGTTAATAAATATCAGGAATAAAATCAGGACGTCGGATCGTTAATCAGGATTGTTAATAAATATCAGGAATAAATATCAGGACGTCATGCGAGCACATCGTCTTTTCGGTGTGCTCGCATGACGTTATCCTCGGGTGGGACTTTCTTTCACATCATCATGCCGACATCGACTGTGCATGTGCTGTAGTTCAATTTTCGCACCTGTGTCACGAACTTTTGCATGAAAATCATCACCGGTTTCCAAACCTCGTCGTGCGTGAGGACATTGAAATTCCGCCGAGCCTCTTTTGCGGTTGTGCCTGTTTTCTGTGATGACCATAACGACGGTACGGTGATGTTTACACCTTCCGACATTTTCATGAGCCGCAAAGCCGTTTTCTTGCATTTCGCTACACTTGACGTAACTGCTGCCCAAAGCAATATTTTTGTCCACAACCCCCTTTCTGCACCGCTAACGCTACTTGCGGTGAATGTCTCGATCCAGTGGAGTACCTTGATTCTTCTTTCTTTCTTAACATGCCTGACGAACCGTGCAGTAGCTGCTCGACTGAACTTCATGACCTTTCCCCACTAGAATACTCGTCGAGTGACATCTTCTCGAGTTTCATCGCCGACACCTTCAGTGCTCAAGAAAGCGCCGAGCTTCTTAATCTCCTCCAGCACTTCGCGAATTCATTTGACGTTTCTCAGCTGCGATTTGGTTGCACTTCCGCAGTGCACATTGACACCGGTTCGCACCAGCCATTGCGTCAACGACCGCACCGTATCTCTGCTGCAGAACGTCACGTCATCAACGATTAGGTCGAAGAGATGCTACGCCGTCGCGTTATTCAACCATCGCACAGTCCTTGGGCATGTCCCCTCGTTCTAGTTCTGAAGAAGGGTGGATCAATTCGATTTTGCATCGACTACCCGCGATTAAATAAGGTGACGCGGAAAGACGTCTATCCATTACCGCGCATCGATGACACCCTTGACAGCCTCGAAGGAGCCGAATTCTTCTCCTCCATAGACTTACTGATCTGGATACTGGCAGGTTGCTTATGGCAGAAGCTGATCGGCAGAGAACTGCGTTCATTACTCCAGATGCCCTGTACGAATTTAACGTAATGCCTTTGGGCTTTGTAATGCTCCTGTCACATTTGAACAACTCATGGACAACACTCTGTGTGGACTGAACTGATCTGTGTGTCTATGCTACCTCGACGACAATGTCACTTGCTCTCCTAATTTTTCTACACATTGGCTTGGGCTCCAACTAGATCTGACGTGCTAAACGAACGCTGGGCTCTAACTGAACCTTAAAAAGTGCCGCTTCACAGCGCGAGAGCTTGTTTATCTTCGGCCAAATTGTGTCCAAGCATGGTGTTCTACCCGATCCTGCAAAAACGCCGTGCTGTCGTTGAGTTGCCGAAACCTACTACACTGAAAGAATTGCGCAGTTTCGTCGGACTCTGCCCATACTTCCGGCGCTTCGTTCGAAATTTCGCGTCGATCATGTCACCACTGACCTACCTCCGACGTGGTGATGCAGACATTTCATCCTGGTCTCCGGACTGTGGACGTCGCGTTCACCACGCTCCGTAGTCTGCTAACCTCTCCTCCCATTCTTTTCCTCCCGTAGTCTGCTAACCTCTCTGGGCATTTCGACCCAACAGCTGCAACGGAAGTTCACACAGACGCTAGCGGGGTTGGTCTTGGCGCTGTCTTTGCCCAACGCAAGCTGGGCTACTCAGAATACGTCGTCGCTTATGCGAGTTGCATGCTCACTAAAGCTGAGGCCAATTACAGCGTCACTGCAAAGAGTGCTTAGTGCTAGTGTGGGCGCTTCGTAAGTTCCGCCCTTATTTGTATGGTCCCCCCATTAGACCTGGTAACGGACCATCATGCACTTTGTTGTACAACCACATTGAAAGATCCGTTTTGTGGCCGCCTAGCTCGGTGGCAACTGCAAATCTAGGAGTACGACAATCGCGAAATCTATCGCAGTGGCTGCAGGTACTGTGACTCCAACGCTTGTCCCGTTCGCCTTTACCTCCCGACTCGGTCTGCTGAACCCTTGGTACCAACTCCGTCACATCTTTCGACCTTGACTCCTTTGCCTGTGAACAACACAAAGACCCGTGGATCGTTTCCCTTTTTGACTGTCTCTCTGGGTCATCGACCACTGCGGTATTGTTATTGATCCGGCGTCAAGATGCTCATTTCGTCATTCGTGATCGGCTGCTACACGGACGCAACTATGCCCTTGAAGGTTGTAAGCGGCTCTTGGTTATCCCCCGCAGCTTGCGATCACAAATATGCACCTCCTTTCACGACGATCCCCAATGTGGCCATGCCGGAGATTTCAAAACTTACGAACGTATTCGCCATCGCTTCTACTGGTGCGCAATATATAGTTTTGTTCAAAATTTTCTTATGGGCTGCCCTGACTGTCAGTGCAGCGAATCCCCGCCTTTCCACTCGTCCGGTGTGCTTCATCCGCTTCCGTGCCCAGCCAAATTTTTCGATAGGATAGAAATTGATCTGTATGGCTCTCTATTGATAAGCATCACATGAAAATCGGTGGATCCATAGTCACTGTGTACCATTTAACACGCTACTCTCAGACCGCTGCCCTTCGAAGTGCCACTGTGCGAGACGTATCCTCCCTCGTCCTCCATCGCTTCATACTATGACATGGTGCACCTCGATAACTACTCAGTGACTGATGTCGAGCCTTCCTATCACGGCTCTGCTTTCGGAATGCCATGTCGTTCATTGCAAAGACTACGGGATACCGCCCACAGTTCAACGGGCTCACGGAGAGATTTAACCAAACCCTTCGGCGATATGCCCTTGATGTATGTGACATCTGATCATACTAACTGGGATCGCATTCTTCCATTCATTCGCGTTCGCATACAACTCCGCGGCATAGTCTACTACTGAATTTTCACCTTTTTTCTTGTTTATGGACGCGAATTATGCCCATACAATCGACACTCTCCTTCCATACCATCTTGACGCATTGCAAAGCCCATCTGTGTGCGAAGCTGCCCGAAAAGTGGAAAAGTGCTGTGAACTGGCACTATTTACGTCACAAGAACAGCAGCACCAGAAAGAAAACAACGCTGACTATTCTCGAAGCCACAGCTATTCCCCTGGATCACTTGTATGGCTGGCCGTTCCTTACCGAACCCCTGGTCTTTCCACAAAACTCGTCCCAAAGTACGACGGCCCTTACCGCGTTTTGGAGCACACCTCGCCTGGTGAATTTTCTCATTGAGCCACTTTCTCCATCTGTCGACATGCGCCGGCGTAGACGTCACATCATCCACGTCACCCGCTTTAGGCCACACCAAAGCCCTGTGCCTCCAGACTCGTAGGTCACCAGGATGGCTCTTTTACGGCGGGGAAAAATTGTGAAGAAAGGGGATCGTTGGCAAGCAGCATCGCATGGCTTGGGTACTTGGGTTCTGGGCTCCTCTCGCTCGCGTCGTGCTGATTGTCGTCGGCATATGCCTGAACGTTGCTCCGTCCCGATCGTGTTTTCATCGTAAAGCCACCGTCGCGACACACGCCAATAAACTCCTTTTAAATAGTTATAAAAGTACGTTCCTTGTCCAGCCTCCTTAATAGAGGCAAGAATGTGCAGGTGCTTTACTCGGTTCGAATGCTTTCTCAAGATTGCGTGCTAAGACGGTTCTGGTGTCTCTGCTGACATTGGCCAGAAGCTCGTGTTTCTGCATCATCATGACGTCCTCCTGTGGATTCAGATAGACAGAAGCTGATTTGGTTGAATGGTAGTGTTTTCCGCTCCTCGACGAATTTGGTGACTCGTTAGAGGATGACGTCCTCAGCCACTTTACCTACACAGGGGCGAAGTGGGTTTGTCCGGCTTGTAGGATTAGTATGATAGACGCTTCCCGCCACTGAGGAGGCACGTGGACTGTTTCCCAGATTTTCTTAGTGTGTCCATGAGGAGTTAGATGTCCGCTTTTTACAAAATTTTAAGTTTGTTCTTTATGCTCTCGGGGCCCGGGGCCAAACGGCAATCGAGGTCAGTTAGGACAGCCCTTACCTCTGTGCTCGAGAAGGGGCTACAGAGAGGATTCTCCTCCATCGCGTCCGGGGTAGGTGGGTAGTCGGCGGGTGAGCTAGGGTTGCGTTGATGCACAGGTAACCTGCTGTTATCTCATAAATGATCTGAGTATTTGTCCGGCTTGAGGATTTGACTTTCTGTAAAAGTCTGTCTATAGCGAGGTGTTGAGACGCTTCCGAAGGCTTCTTACTTAGTAGGTATTTAAGAAGTTTCATTTGGCCCTGATACCCGTTTGACCACCTACGGCGCTGCACACTTGGTCCCATTGCTGGCGCTCAAGTGCGCGGCAGTGGCACTAGATTTGCCGGTTGAGATAAGCTAACTTTTTTGCGAAGATTACGGTTAACCTTTTGTGTGTGCCATCTCGCGTAAAGTCCATTTTTAGCCTCGAGAATTTGAGTAAGCCAGCTGTCCATACGCTTGACCTCTCAATCTGTTGCAACGTCCTCAAGTGGACGTAGCAACATCCTGTTCAAGTCGAGTGAGGAGTTCTGCTAGTGTGTCATAATGGGCATCGTCTTCTTTCCCAAGTTCTTGAAAGCATCCCAGTCCTACATGCGGAAGTGCCTGATTTTGTTCATGAACGCGTTAATTACAGTTTGAATAATGTAATGATCACTGCCGAGGTTCTCAGGCAGGTTCGTCTACGTGGATTGACCTGCATTTCGAACTATCACTAGATCAGGCGTGGTGTCACCGGTAACTCAGTTGCTAATTCGGGTGGGAGAGTTAGGGTCCGTTAAGAGTGTATCTGGGTGTTTTCATTTGCGAAACCAACACAGTTTCTCTCATGAGAAAAGAATCCGTACCCGAAGTCTTAATGCTGAGCATCGCCTGCAATGATGAGCATATGATCCCCTGCCATTTTGCTGGCTCTTTGAAAGAGAACTTGGAAAGAGCTCTGAGTGTCCTTAAGTGTAGCTGTAGACGTTAAGGATAAAAATCGACTGCTTTAGTTGGGAGTTAGGGCTGAGTTCAATCAAAATGTATTCGGCTTTGAGTTGTGGGCGGACCTCATGGTGAACGTATGTGCATTTTTCAAGACTGATGGTGACTATGCCTCGAGTGCCCACGCGTTGGTCCACTTCAGTGTGGTAGGCTGCGCAGAGTGGGTTCTGCGCAAAGCGTCTCTTCAAGTAGAATTACGGCGGCTGGTCGACAATGGATTTAATAAATTGTTGCAAGGCTGCCTTCCATTTTGGAAAGCTAATGCAATTCTATGGCCAAATCTTGAGATTGGTTGTGGCAGTCATTATTGCAGCATAGGAGAAGGCGCAATGGGCGGCTGCCGCTGTCTCCCTTCCTTTTTCTAGGCATTTGTAGCCGAGTGCTATGCTAGGTTAGCTGTTGTTAATTGGGGATGATTTCTGCGTTTATAGCGACACGAAATTGCTCAAGTATTTCGGTCAAGTTTGCCTAAGTTAGCTGTACACCTTGTATGTTTTCAGCTGCTTTGCGTTTTGCAGCTCGACTCATGGCTGCTGCATTAGAAGGTGCTGAAGCTGCAGCGGACGTGGTGGGTGCGTCAGGTGCCAGGTCCTCTGAATACGGCTTCGTTCTGCTGTTGCAGTGATTCGTGCGTCGAGTGCTGGTTTGGTGACTGCGCATTCAGTCTGCTGCTGTATGTTTCGTATAGGCGTATTAATCTCGGGGAGTTCTTTCTATAGAAACGCGTTCTCTTATTATGTGATTATTAAAGAGAAAAGAAGAGAAAAGTGAGCCCCGCAACTGTCCGCATTAGAGTGCGACACCTCCAGAGTAGCTGATAGAGAATGGGGTGGAGAGATTAAAAGGATAGGAATAAATGTATGGAGATAGAGAGAGGAAGGCGAGAGCGAGTCGCAGGGACAGCGAACGACAGAGAACGACGGAAGCACAGAGGAGATAGGAAAGATGGACTCGGTCGCAGGAGTCTGAGGACGGGGCACCACTCAGCGAGAGCTCTTCTCGGCGGCAGGAGATGGCGTAGGGCGAGCCAGTCGGCCAGAGCTGCACTGTCGTCGAATATGGCGGGGGCACTACCGGTCAACACTGGTCCTGAATGTTGACTGAGAAGGTCAACATTCACGATAAGCACGCCGACAGATCTAGTAGTGTGATTCTTTAGCATCATCAAATTTTATTTTCGTCTACAGCTTTTCCTTTCTAATTCTGCTTGCATGGCAGGATAATTCACAAGAACTTCTAAGTATTTATGCCCCGAAATCGGCCTGATATGATTACCATAGACTACGTAAGTGAGGGCTTGGAAATTTTTGACAATCTGGTGTTCTTTAACATGTACTAGTATCGCACAATGCATGGCCCTGTAGTATTTTTGCCTACGAAGATATATGACCGCCGCGGCGGGGAGTAGACAATTTACAGTGTAAAAAACCTGATATTTCTTAAGGTTAAACTACCAGACGTTTTAGGTGTCCTTTTTATATACCAGCAGCTGTCTAAACTGTTCATAAAATATTCATATGTTACCTGTATGTTTTCTTTTTAGTTTTGCTGACATATTTCCAGGTTCTATACACACGTCCACCGAAGATATTATTACAGGATAATGGATACTATACCTGCGGTATATTTGAAGTGAGATCACGTTTATCCCAAGAAGGTGCATAGTACTATTTTCTGAAATATTGTAATGTATGGCTTCAAGAAACATGTTACAGTTTTAAGAAATATGCTTCTCTCTCTAGGTACTGGTATGCTGTTGTGCAATATGGCAGCAGAAGTTTAATACACAAAGAATAAGACAGCGTGTCTATGAACAAATTTTTCTTAAGCAGTCTTGAACCAATGTTTTTGAAAACAAAGCCAATTGAAGTCCACAAGTTCAAGGGTTTGAGAAGCCGTCGTTATCAGACTGCCTTTTTTTGGTTTGGTCTGTCGTAGCGAGCATGATTGCTGGAAGGAAACAGACAAATAAATTGCGCACGGCCTCTTGTAGATTCTTTACTTTCAGGCCATCTAGGAAACAAAACAATCATTATAAAAAAAATATATTCTTAGTTTACAGCAACAGAAGTAGTGACGTGATTTGAGGAACACATAAATAATAGAGTATTACAAGGTCATGGAGCGAAAGCTCACGTAGCTTGATGTCTCTAGCGTTCGTTTCATTGAAACGGTGCATACGTAATAAATCTGGACATTTTCGATTCCTTCGCGACCTTTGGAGCTCTGTGTGAAAAACAATACAGGGCTGCTGCGCCTAATTGAATATAGTATAGAAATTTTTAAATAGTGATGGAGTACAACCAGGCTCCCATAAAGCTGGATCACCCAAAAGCGTTGCGATTAGAAATTCTAGGTAAAAGAGGAACTGTACAAAAAGACCGTATTGTCCGAAATGCGCTCGTTCAAGTACTCCGCTAAACTAGCAGCAATAAAGGTGCAGTAAAAAAATGTATTAGCAGTGACCATTACTACACAGGTGACTCAAAAGTTAGTATTTCATAAAAAGGGGCGCTATAGGGTATGACACACCTCACTGTCACCAAAATGGGTGAAACTTTATACAGATGCCCACGCACGCCTATTTCTGATGAAGGCGGCCTTAAAGAGAGCTTATGTATGTAGGATGATTATGTACGGAACAGGCGCTTTTGTGAATGCCTAAGGAACCAGCGTGTTAAGGAATAATTATGCTCAGCATGTGTTCACTTTTTTCATGTACAACTAAAATAAAGTGCTTATTGCAACATGCTGGTCAGGAATATAGAAAGTAGGGAAAGAATAGATGGAAAGGGTTCTCACTTGAAACAGCGCCATATAATTTGTTACTGTCAGCAGGTGTTTGTGCTCGGAACAGTGAAGGCCACCTCCTTTCAGCCTACATACTGGAAGATTATTATTAAGCACTCCACCATTATCTCTACGTAAAAGATCTATAACGGATAAACCCGGTTCATTGATACAAGATAGTCATCTTTAGTATGCTAGGTGGTTTCGCTGAGGTGGTTTCAGTAATTTAGAGCAGTGTGATCATGCTGCCTTCAAAATCCTAGGACGGTGATATCACCCCGTTTGTTGATTTTCATGTAGTTGTGTAACCCGAAAAGGCTGTTAGCAGCGTTCGCCACAGAGCACGCCACAGTGTTTATGAAGATTCGCAACTGTTTTATATAATTTCGTAAAGATTTCACTTACGTGCTCACTCACGATAACGCTTATATATTTGGTGGCTACTGTATAAAAGATGAATTCTGCCAATGATCAGTTCAGGTAGCTGGTGGCCAACCCTCCATTTGTCGCTATTATTTGACAACGTGCATTGCTTCCACTTTGCTTTTGTAACTTTCCCGTGCACAACTTCACCTTAATTAGAAGTTTAGTTGGGTACAAGCAACTGTTGTCTTCTTCCACGTAATAAGTACCGTTTCATCTGGCGGAGATGTTGTTTGTTCATGTTCAGGACACCGCCCTGACGCCAGTGAACCTAGCCTGATTTTTGAGGACTCCTACCGCACCAGCGAGAAACCATTGTTACGAAGGCAACAGGTATGACGACGGCCTCCGTGTCCTTCTGCGGCAAGCATGATGCAGCCTTCCCGTTTCACAGCCATACTTTTTGTTACTTTCACATTCTCCCTAAAAATTGTAAAATTGTCATAAAATAGTAAAATTAACACCATCTATACATTTGTTGCTGTTGAAATCTGTTGAGTTATGATTTCTAGATAGAACTGTGATATTCACAAGTGAAGCCATGGGGACGATACACAGAAGAAGATAACGGACACAACAAACAGTAGACGTCCAGCAGAATCACCTCAACTAGTAAAACCTAAGCCCTAGACGATCACCTACGTCACCGCGGTCCACCGCATAGCTGCTCGTCACCTGCTTCAGGACTACACCGCCGGAGTTCCGTCACCTGCTGTCACCGCTGCTGATACACTATCGCCGTTGTGTTGTATAAAAAAGTGGACGGCAGTCGGCGGCGCGATATGACGGTCTTCCGCGGAACGTAGCCTTGGCAACTGCCAACGCAAGACGATGAACTAGTGAGTTAGAAGTGTGGCAGTTCGGGTTAGTTGGTATGACATAACGATAGTTATAGCGCGAGAACAGAACGACGACAAAGGGACAAGAAGGACACGAGAACTCGTGTCCTTCGTGTCTCTCTGTCGTCGTTCTGTTCTCGCGCTCTAACTATCGAACTAGTTAGACCACGACATTCTTACCAACGACCACCGTGTCACAGGTCTCGTCAGCGCGGCAGCCGCGTATTCCGTAATCACTGGAACGTTCACCACGATGTTGAAGAACGTCATGGTCATTTGGGAAGGCTCCCAAATCCTAAGGCTCCAGACAACCTATAGTCATGCCACCAGGAATTTGCACAGTGAGTGTCAGAATAACAACCAAATTTATCCCGTAAGCTTCATAGTTTTACAGTATTGCTCAAAAGATCGAATTCTTAGGCGTAGATAGCACATTCTTAGCCTTCACGCCCAAGCTGATAACCCTCGTCACAAAAACCTACAGCCGTACATGCTACCAGAAAAGCACGCCTTCACTGTCTTGAAAGATCAGCTCATCATTCTCGTTCACTGCAGCATCATAATTTTCATCGGCATTCAAAAATCAGCACACCTAGAAGGCCGTCATTGAGAGTAGACAGCACCAATAAATTAGGTGCGAGATTCGCACAGCAACAGCAACGGCCCAACACCAGGAAAGGAAAACAACACTGATTGTTACTAATTTCAGCGCTGAGTACAGGCACGTGAACAAAACTAAGGGTCGTCATCTACATCGAAAAAATTCTAGAAGCAGCCAATGCTGTCGAAGCCTACTTACAAGGAACAATGCTCCGCAACCAGTTTTCGGCCTGAATCACAAAATACAGAAGCATAACCAAGAAGAGCTCAAACCTCTGCGGCTCTGATAGAGGCACTGCTTTTCGTGAACGTCAGGAAGGCGGCAGACTCCAGTCACACAATGCCACATCACAACATAGAAAAATACCAGACCACTCCGTCAGAATTCATAGAGTCTTCAACGCGACAACGCGGTGTCATAAAAAGGCAAGTAAACGAAATGGTACGCGACATCATCCAGCTGTGCAAAAGCTTGAGTGCGTTGCACAAGGTGTTAGTAAAGAAGAAGGAAATTACCCTACATTTCTGGGTTGTTAGTAAGCACCTGAACAAAATCACAATGAAGGAAATGTATGTTCTACCACATATTGATGACACCGAGGGTTCACTCTTATACGCCAAGTACTTTTCGTCAATGCACCTGAAGACTAACTTTTGGTAAATCGAAGACGAGAGAGGCCAGTAGAAAACTGCGTTTTCAATAACAGATGGCTTTTTCCGGTTCATGGTTATGCGCTTCTGTCGTGACTCGGCACCTGTGAGCTTTCAACGCAATATGCGCACATTACTGGTAGGCTTTATTGAAGTGGCAAGCTTGACACGTGCACTTGGACGACATCTTTGTGTTTGCCTTAACCGTTGACGAGCATCTGTGGTGCATTGAATCTCCACTTCAGTCTATCAACTCCTTGGACTCTCCCTGAAGTCGCAAAAGTATGGCTTCGCGTACGAGGAGTTCTTGTCTAAACAAAATACAAAGCACGCATCCACACACAAAAAACAGCGAGGAGTAGCATGCAATCAAAAAAAGGAACAGCTCACTGAACGTGAGCCCGACAAAAATATCTGGCGGAAATTTTGCGAGATGTCGAAATACATCGGGTCTCAGATACAGATGGCTGGTTTTTTCCACTATAGCATCGCCATAGAACGTCATCTTGTCACAATATCTACAGTCCGTTTGTCCCCAAACTATCTCGACTGAAAGCAGAGGGAGCCGATACACGTTCGCATCTTCTGAGGTCCCATTTTCCTCACCATACACACTGTCCCCTTCCCTCAATCATCGTCCATACAAGCACAAAACGGCTATCGAACCATCATGAGTGAAGAAGCCGTAAAGCGACACCTGTTTTATAACCAGCCACAACCATGCTACTCCATTACCCGGAGGTAAGGACGTAAAACCACTGATCAAAACATAGCGTCATGCTGTACCTCCGGCTCTTGAATACCAACAAAAATAAGGCAGCCATACAAAACATCGATGTGTTCTTATGGCGACTCACATATGTGTTATAATTGCTTTTTAATATGATAATCGCATAACTATGGACGCGAATGGGGTTGGCGGTTTGGTGCCGTTTGAGGTATCGTTAGGGTGGACGAACAGACAAATTTACAGACAGACATACAGACAGACAGACAGAAAGACAGACAGACAGGCAGACAGACAGACAGGACAGACAGACCAAAATTTTTTCTTCGAAGGTCCCCAAAAAAGACTATCGTCCTTTAAAAGTCACTGCATACCATGAAGTGAATGATGACGAATGGGGTGGCAAACAAGCTTCTTGACTGTTCAGGGCGGATATATATATATATATATATATATATATATATATATATATATATATATATAATGATGGAGGTGGCAATGCTGTACGCCAGTGTTCATATTTGGGTGCACGTTAAAGAACCTCACATGGTCAAAATTTCCGGAGCCTTCTACTATGGCGTCTCATAATATTCATATGATGGACCGATGAGTCGTTTGCACACGGCACGAAAAATCCTTCAGTTACCCAAAAGAACATGTGCTTTACAAGGAGAAAAGGGCCCGTCTTGCGGTGCTTTGTGCAATATTTTGCGCACATTTCGTCTTTTGGAGGAGCGAAAATCCTTTTCGTGGTACATGCGCAGTTACCGCAGAAAACTTTTTATAGTGTACATCTCTATGAGCTCATCCTTGCTGACAGAGAGAGAATTAGGCAGCGCTGCACGTGTGTGCTTCGTTTCTGTCATAGATGTATTTTGAGCTGTCAAGTACAAACGAAGTTGGATAAGAACTAACTGGTCCGACTGCTGATTAGGCCCTTATTGTGCAAAAAAACCACTGTCTTTCACCTTCTGCCTGGTCCCGTGGGTCAAGTGGCGGGGTAAGCTTTGAAGCTGAGCTTCCCACTGTACCCGAGTGCACTGCTTTATTCTTCGCGACTTTGCAAACTGCTGCTATCGCTACTAGTTACCGTAAGCAAGGCTGATCATATTTATGAGAGACTAAAGCGCAAACCCTTTTACGGCACCGCTAGTACGGCAGCACTAAAGCAATTAAAAAGATTGGTCACAATCAACGCCTCAGAGCAGCTGAAAGCAGCGATGACACTGCTCATTTCTGATGAAGCAAAACAAATTTTCTGAAGCATAAAATGCTACGACTGGTCAATAAAGCGATTGCTCGCTCCCATTTATAAATATGAGAGCCCTAGACGCTTTCGCACCTCGTACTGTAGCCCGCTCTGCAACGCTACAGTGCAAGGCCCGAAAGACTCGAATGGGCTGCTTGCACCCCAAGGAACATTCAAGGACAATCATCACAGCAAAAATTTAGGAAACATTTTACCATAATAAAACATTCCCTAGTAACATTTTGATTTTCTTGTAACATTATAATTGAGTGATCACTGCGGTGAAAAAGAACTTCGCCTTAGTTGTGGGTTTCCCAAGCATGCAGCTGACAGAAACCACTGTCCAAAGAGGGGGGCTCTCAGCCCCTACAACTTTTCACAATGGGGGGCTCATGCCCCCCTTTACCCCTAACTGATGCGCCTATGCGTCCGTGTGTCTGTCTCTCCGCACGTCCACCTGTCTGTATGTCTGTCCGTCCGTCCATCTAAAGAACACTTCAAGTGCCGGCATCTTGCATCTTTTCATCACATTTTCATCTTATACAAGTGCCGCTATCCAGCAGACATTCCAAGGACTAAAACTAAAGGTGGCTACTTCATAAGTAAAACGCACGACCCACGCCTTAAGGAGCACCGTCCCTAAAATCACCTTAAGTGAACACATCTCAGCCGGCATACCTCCTCGACAGCTTTCCTGAACAGGGAAGAAGCGTGTGCGCCCGTTTTTAAGGACGAGCCGAGCACCCATCTATTTTTTATTCTCTCTCTCTCTCCTCTCCTCCCACACTTGCATCTTAATTTCTCTCCGCACTGCGCCTGGTGGCTATACTTCCCAATATATGTCACCAAGATAATATTTGTTGACCTCAAAATTGTGTTTCACGTACTTTTCCTGTTTTTAGTGCATACCGTGACATCAGCTTCATGGGGAGTTTCTTGTTGACTCAATAAAGCAATGTACGCGCATTTATTACATTGAGGACTTACAGGAATGGAACCGAGCTGCCAGGTCATTCTTTGAACGGGATTGGGCTAAGTGTTTTTATTCCAAGGAATTCAAAAGAATTGAGTTGCGGGAGTTTCTCACTTCGTGGAATGGAATTAGATTGGAATGGAGGTGCCATTCCGCAACACTGGTGGAGGCAGCGTGAGTAAGCACGTTCAGAAACGAGGGAACAACCTCCCCATGCTCTTTCTTCTCTGTTACTTTCTCTCCCCACATTTTATTCTTCTTGCAGTGCTCTTTAGCATACTCCATTGTCAGAGGCAGGGACTGCGCATTTCTTTCTTCATTATGCTTTCTTTCAAAAGCTACTTCGTGTGGTTGCGTGAAGCGTTGAGAGTTAAAACCTAACTTGTCGCTCACTTCCGAATTTTGCGAAGAATATGGTAGTCTTGGACACCGTATCGTTCTACCGTGCACAAAAAAGCTGCACTATCCTGTACTGAAACTAGTCATATAACAAACACAATTATGCACGGTGTAGCTGAACTCACATATGATCAGACTGTGCGCCACCCCTCAAGCCATCACAACCATTCTTGAATGCATGCCTGAAAGTCGAGCCTGTGAAAAGTGCCTATTGCGAAGCAAACTACAGTTGTGTCTTACTCCGCTAAACAAAATACAGCATGAATAAATATGACGGAAATGTCACCGGATTACATGTTGTTTTTCAGCTGCTGTATATATTTGCTAGCAGTATCACCAATTTAACGTTATCTTCTAAGAATCATTTTGATGTGCCATAATTTTCTGTCTTGAATTTTCTTTAGCATAAAAGTATTCTCTATCATGAAACACAGTTGAGCATTTGGTGCAATTTTTGCGTTGCTCAACAATTCCAAATAAATTGTTTTCAGCTATTTCGCATGTGTTTTGCACCTTGTTGAATGCCAGCTCAGCGATCCAACCCAGTATTAGTATGCCAACGCAGTAATTTAAGTGCCACTTTTGTTTGTTGTTTTACAACGGCAGACTGTCTTCGCCATCTTTATGTAATGGTGCCGCCATTATTGCTTGGCAAAGCCATTGCATTATGCCGTCTTCACAGGATAGCTGTGCTGATATTTTTGTAGGCTGGAAATAATTTGCCTTGGTCTTTGTACCTTTACGAAGGAGAGGCCAACATTCATTGTATAGTGGCTGGCTACAATGGCATTTCACTGCCGTCTTTGTACCATGGCGTTACCATTATATTACATCGGCTGGCTGCCAAGAATCGTCGTTGGCATCCTTACAAGCTGATCCTGCCAACATGGCTTTTGTAGTGACATAACTGGTCTTTAAAGTGTTCGCGTTTGCCAAAGTAAAAACAATATAGGGTCAATGTGCTACGCTGCCGGAGTAGTGTAGGCAAAACCATGAGGCAGGAGAGTGCACTGATGCATAAAGCTAGGCATAAAAAGCTAAACGACACTTAAAGCACAGTACAACCTCTGCTGAAATGTAGAGACTGACGCTAGAAGCACCTGATGAACTCTGCAGTACGAATGCATATTAGTATAAAAATGAACACTAGAGTTTACAATTCTTTCATGATAGATATTTAAAAAGGCCAACCATAACCAGGCGTGCCAGTGTACGAGAAACAATCATCGTAACGTACATTTAGAAATGAAACAATTGCAGATACCTAAAGTCTTCTTGTTTTTTTTTTCTAGATGCTCACTATGAAATCCGCATGAAGGATTCAACAGTTTACCACCCGGATGCTAACTGCGTAAGTTATTTCCAAAAGCGTGCGCTCACCATGAAAACAAAAGTTACAAGAGCAGTTGCCAAGAAACTCGCTATCAGTGGGACCAACGATAAAGGTGGCTTTACAACAAGCATGAACTTCAAGCTTTGGTCATCACTGTCGTTTCGGAATTGAAGATCCACTTTTCCATAAGAGCTCCTCAGTTACCAGGATGAACAACAATGTTGAGCATTCTGCTGTTTTCATATAATGACAATTATCCGAAAAGCTATACTCATGAGCTTCACGGAACCCCGTCTTGCCAGGACAGGCATAGTGAAGTGATAAAAGATGCTGAAAAAAACGAAAAAAAATGATGCGATTTGCTTAGGTCGTTTTTTTTATTATGCTTGACCCAAAAATGGCGTTCAATAAATATTGTACCTCACTTTTCGAATACTATCTTTTATTCCTGACCATAAAACTCCAAGCAAGCAGAAATAAGAAAAAAATTGGGGGACCCTTAAGCTTCTCTTTTAAGAGTTGAACGCGGTAGTGATATTACGTTCTTACGGCGTACTGCAGTGCACGTTGTGCGTGCAGCTTGTAGTGTAAGCATCCACTACGTGGCATTGAGGGTGCAGATGAGTAAGTACTTTTTAAGTGGGTGACTGGCTTTAAACGGTGTTTTCATTATGATAATCCCATGTTCTATGCACAATGGCAAGTTACGCTTGAATCACGCAATATTGCGGTAATATTACATCTTGTTTTGTGAACCATGTATACAGGACGCGTGTGTTCATAAAGCATGCAAGTTACTTTTACTGCATTTCCAAGCAGAAGACGGTATTTTCGCTACATACACAACCACAGATTACCTCGCACACTCTTCGTTATGGTATGCTAATATCTCTTGAGGAAGTGTCATATGATATGTTTTTCATTACGAGTATGTACAGTCTGTGGAAGACGCTGATGCAAGACCGCAACGCAGAGCTGATCAGGTCTTCACGCACGCATTTCATCCGACTGGCTGTTCACTTAAAGGATGTTTATGAAGAACTTGACTTTCGACCATAGTGGTACCCTATCTAGGTGAGGTGCTTACCATTGCCACTTTTGTTGTGCAGTGAATGACGAACTCTCCCTAAACCATATGAAACTTAACCTTTAAAATTGTTCCCCGGCAACGCTTGTACGCTCATTGTCACTACAGGACTGCAGCAGTGAAACTATGTGTGATAATATGTGCTATTTTATTTATTATGCATTCTAATAAATACTATGTTGAAATAAAAAAGGCGTGGCTTTGTGGTAAAATACCCACTTGCCACGCAAGCGACTCAGTTTCAATCCCCACTCGTACCCAGAACTTTGGAATATTTTATTCCCAACATCCGTCGACGTATCGGTCAAAGAAAGATAATGATGTTCTCCCACAAATAACGGCACCAACGCGGACACCAGAATTTCTGCAGAACGAGCTTTTTAACGCTGTCGCTTTACGATACATTTATTGATTTCAATCTAATAAAGTATACAAATAGAAATAGGATCGTCTAGTGTCGTAGACAGGATAAGGAACATGAAACAGGACAAGGACCACCCAAGGGAAGGTAAGGTATAACCTGGGCTAGTTGGTATTGGCTGAATGCTTCCCAATGTTTTCTCGCTCATTTTTGGTTCACATTGTACAAGGGTACACACGGGTACCGGAAAAGGGTGATTCTCTACTTGATCTGGTATTTTTGACTACATCACTGGATAAAAAATAGATACACCTATAAAGTCAAGGAGGGTATTTTAGATCATAGTATGGTGATTCTTCAGTTCTTAGGCACGCGTCATGCAGCGCCAACAACAAAGACTCTACTGTTACCCGATTACTCAAGAGCCTATATAATTCAATTGTGTATTTTTTGACGTGGATTACGAATATTTTAGGCACAATTCTGCATCTTATATTTCAATATTTGATGATGCATGATGCATGGAAAAGGCTTAAAGAAACGGTACACAATCTTATAAAATGATACATAACTGAACAAAGAAAAGGTTCAAAAAAGGAATCTATGGGTTTCGCGAAACGTTCTTCACTCGAAGGCACATGCGAGCCGAACAAAAACTGGTAAACAAAGTCTGAGACCAGCTGACATCCCTGCGCCCTCTTTGTCATTCAAAGCTGAGTTGGCCGACGCAAAGAAGCAATATATGAATGAATCAATAACGCAGTTTTGTTAAAGCAGGACCGCACAATTTTCGGCGATATTTTTTGAAAGAAAAATTCACTGATGTGTATTTGCTAAATATAATGGCACTGTTACCGATAGTTCTCATTAGCCTGCGGTTTTATTAATTATTTTGAATCGTGTTTTTACGATTGATGATGGGATATTGCCACAATTCAGCTTAGGTTGTCCTGCTTTACCAATAACGGATATTATGATTACTCAGGAAGGCATTCAGAATTTCTTGTTAAAGCAATATACTGAATGGTGCTCTTATAATCTGACTGATATATTTAAGAAATCTTTGCGTCATGGGGAGGTACCTAATGACTGGAAATGTGCTAAGATTGTACCGATTCATAAAGAAGGAGCTAAAGACTGTGTGAATAACTACACGCCTGTGCCTTTGACCATCAGTGCTGTAAAACACTGGAGCTTATACTTATTGAGCACTTCACGACATTGCTGGAAGAGGACGAAATAATGGGAGAAGAACAACACATTGTCAGGTGAGGTTTCTTGACTGTGACCATTTCTGCCAATGTAACGCATTTAATTAACCAAGCTTTAGACAACAGAGGACAAGTTGATGTTATTTTATTTTATTTAAAAAGGCATGCCAGAAAATACTACATCTAAAATTAATTGCTACATAAATTAGCATGGTGCTTAAGTAGAATGAACTCGTAAATTTGATAACGGCCTATTTGACAAAGAGAGAACAAGTGGTTTCCATTAAAGGCACAATTAGAACGAGGTGGTCGGTAAGTTCCGGAGTTCCACAGAGCTTTGTCATACGACCGCTACTGTTCTTACTGTATATCACTTTTATTAACAACAGCTTCCCGCCAGATGTCTTCATTAAGCACTATGAAGACGACACAGTCATCTACTCGAATGTAGAATTGAACTACGACCAGGAAAATGCTATTGTACATCTGGGCATGATAAGCTCTTTGTGTGAAAATGGCAAATGAAGTTGAACCCTAGCAAGACCGTTGCTATGCCGATTACAAAAAAAATCAAGCCTCTGGTATTTCGTTACGTAATACATCACAAATCGCTCTACCTTGTGTCAGATTATAAATACCTGGGTGTTTACGTCACAGATAACTTAAACTGGAATCGACATAAACATTGTATTTGTGACCAGTCCTAAAAAAACAGAGCTTCGTGACACGACACCTGAAGTAAAACTTGCACCATATAAAACCACAGTACATCCGTTGCTGGAATATTCATGCCGAATATGGAAGCCACACATGCAAAATATTATCTCTAAATGTGAACGGATTTGAAATAGAGCCTTAAGGTCCATTTTTAATTCCTACCATAGAAGGCAGTCAAAACGAAGCCTAAGAACAAATGCTCGTATACTTACATTCCATGGAAGAATGAACATCAACAGCATGAAATTCGTTTTTGAGATTTTCCACGGCATTTACAAAACAGATAACAGACGTTCTCACTCTAGATTCGTCGCATTTGCAGACAAAGCACAGTAAACACAACAAGCCTATGAAGCCCAACACTAAATCGTTCAACAATTTTTTCGTCGTATTCCCTGTTTGACACATGGAATAAGTTACGGAAGGACGTTGTACTAAGTAGCTTTCGCTGTACTGTAGGGAAGGACGTTGTACTGTGTAGCTTTCGTCTTGTTGTACTGTGTACCTTTCGTACTGTGTACCTAATCGTAGGTTAAAGAACTTGAAAGTGCATTGTTGCAATGAATGTACTGTTGAAAATGTACTCGCTTGCTACTCTAAGTTGTGTAGAATTGGCTGCAATGCGTGTATCCAATGTAGCATTTTGTTTGCAATGTGTCAAGTTGCGAGTTTTTTTTCGTTTTTGAATCGATTTTAAAACTGCTTCAATTGTGCTCAGTTGAGCAACTCCTGTTTTGCATGTATGCTAAGAGTATGAATAAATGAAAATATTACTAGCGAGCACGCACAAGAAAACTAGAGAAGAAAAATAGACAGGAGGACCGTTAGCCAGTGTACTTTCTAGCGGCCGTCCAGTTTTTTCTCATCACTGATGTCCTTATAGGTGTTCGCAAGTAAAATTCAAGCAGTGTAAGCTTGAATTTAATAAGTAGAAAAGGGCAGATTTGTCATTATTCAAAAAATAACAATGGGTATTTTCTGCAGGTATATCATTGTATACAACTCGAATCTTTACAAACCTTGAAGTTTCACAACCATTTTGTGGTCTTGGTCTTGCAGTCACTGCCTTTTACTGATTCTTGATATTCATTATTATACGTTTAGAAGGGAGTCCAGCATGACATTGTATCAAGGGCGTTGAACGCTATCAGACTGTTTTTATATTAGCAGCACACCACTACTCTATTAAATAGATTGTAGGTTTCAGCAGTGACGTTATTGTAAAGAAAAACAACTGCAAGAGATACATCTTTTTGAGATACCTTATCTTTTTCTACCCTTGAAGGAAATTTAAAGAATGCCGACTTGGACATGAAGAAAAACAAGACAAAGTTCGTGGAAGCGCTATGAAGAGTTTATTGGCTTAGCAACAGCTATATTCGCTTGTATGATTAAGAAACAACAATCTCTCTTGGGACACTTGTTTGTGTTCCGAGAGATCCGAAGCAAAGTATTAGACCATAAAGTTTTCATGAGCATTGCCCATTCAACCACTTCGTATTTTTTTGCGGAAGATCTTTGTTTCAGTGCAAGCCATTGCACAAGAAAAAAAAATGGAGGACACAATTAGGCTACACTCCGACGCCAAACAACTACGATCCTGAAGGGCTTTTGTCATCCGCATGCTTTCTTTGGTAGCCATGCGGAAGTGGCCATTGATACGAGTATGACGCTTTGTAAGCGAAAAAAAAACACGTTTCGTCTTACTATTATAGTACCCATTATAACACGAAAGTGAAGTGTGTTTTTACGGAAATACTTGAACGTTTCCTATACAATATTATAGGACAGCTTCCACAATGCCCAACGGCGTTTTAGCATGGATGCGCCAGCGTGGGTACATCACTATCCCAATGGCTAGTGATTATGCTCAATAGAGAGTTTGAGAACTGGGGCCTCAACGAGCTTGACGACCCATGAAGCTTGCGATGCGCCAAGGCGCATGAGCAGAACCCAAGCCAATCTTGGGTTCTTGTGTTCATGCTGACCCAAGACACGAACCCTTTTGGTTCGGCACTACCAAACCTATGTGGTGTAAGAAAGCTACAAAGTTGAGCAGGACAACATAATCTCGGATATATTAAGTGCCTTAAAATTGAATGGGTTGACTAAAATTAGCCTTTTTTGGTATGTTATGCCACAGCATTATATGAAAGGTGTATTGTCTGCGTTTAGTTCGTACGCATCAAATTAAGTTTATCTCTAACCCTCGGTAACTGCGTTTGCAAGTCAACATGGTCACATCCATGCAGATGCTACCACTTGCATCAATCTGAACTTGCTCTTGCTACATGCCCACTGCGCTGACAGTCCCAAAAGAATGGTGAAATCCATCACCGATTTGATTCATGTTACTCTGATGATAAAATATCAGGTACGAGCTGTCTTTATTAGCGGGGTATGCTGCTTGCTTTGCCGCACGTGCTGAGACTAATGCGCACAGGGAGGGCTTGGGCTACGCCACCAAACCAAGAACGCTGCATTTCCAAACATCAGACATGCAACATGGCACAGTGTTTCGTGCACGTTAGATCCTCCGCCGATGGAAACAAAAAAAGAGAAAACAAGCATTGCAGCAGGAGACGCGAAGGAACGGGTCGGCGAAGAAGCAGTTATACGAGAGCCACGATAGGTATCGGAGAGAAACAGGCACGAAAGGAAGTTATCCGCTGGCATGAGCATTTACCTATCTTCAGCATGCAGAGCAACAAATCCACGCTTCAAGTTTCTGGCGTGAGTTTTTGTTTCACAGTTTTAGTGTATATTTAGGTTATTAACCAGCCTTATTTTCAATGATTGTGCATAGACAATTTGGTGAGCACATACCGTGAAGACAGAGAGCAGATGACATGGCGCGAATCAATACATGTGGACAGGCTAATCGCCCTTTCTATTAGCTTAGGGGCCCTGTAGCATCCACAGTGCTGAAGGGTGGGGCAGCAAGTCATCTTGCATCGCCAGCGAGACGAAGCAGACACAGTGTGAGCTATGGTCATGGAGTAACATCGTAAACATAAAAAGTGGTCAATGGCTGCCTCTCGCAGCGCAAGGCCGTAGGGTTCCTACCGCCTGTTAGGTGGCGCAAGCGTGCGTGTGATGAGAAAAACTTGATCCACATTCCCCTTACAGCTACCTAAGTTGTTCTTGGCTAGCACACTTTTTTTCTGGATTGTGTAATCCACCGCGAATATAAATAACTTTCAATCGCCAAATCAGACGTAGTGTAATCGTTAGTGAAGTTGGTAAAGTGTACTTTCATTTATGCTTAACATGAATCCGCCATTCGGCGGATTCATGTTAAGCATAAGAAGTGCACTTAGAGCTGATTCATCGCAAGACTGGTAAAGTTGAGACACAATCAACGAGCTGTTTTAAAACATTGTACGAAGAAAAGTAGAGCTAACATAACGTGGTACACCGCTATGACCTCTCTTTATTTTAAACATAAACAAGAAAGCCGGGGTCCCTTTCACATCACGTGGGAGTGTGCAGAGGACGACGAAGAGCACGACACCACTGGCACGCGGGAGGAATGGGAGGCGCTGCTGTCTAGCCCAGCCCTAGTGGATCAGCTGCAACTGATCGAAAGAGCTGAACGGATGTCTCGCACCAGTGGGGCCCTGGAATAGGGGCACCACCCTGATGGACAGACTTTGCTCTCCACCGCGTATATTCTTCGGGGCACTGGAGTTCAAGCCTGTCTGGAGTTTGTGTATAATAAAGTTTTGTACTACTACTACTACTACAAGAAAGCCGAAATACACCCTTCGCACCTTCTTAATCTTGCATAGACGCACGTAACGATGGCGAGTGAGGCACAAGTTTTTCTTCACACCATGGCGACCCCACCCCCACGAGAACAGCTGGTATGAGAAAGCTGCTGCGCCGAGTCCAATTTGCCAAAGACATGCATTACATACTGCTGGGAAAACGGGACATCAGTAAACTTAGAAAACTTAATAACTAAAACAACTGGACGTTTTCTTCGTCACTTTTTCGAAGCACACGCCGCATTCCGCAAGAACACCCCACTCCAACCCCTTTTTTAAGAATGCTAAAAATATGCTTGTAGACGGGAGCGGCGAAATACGATCTGCCCGCCAGATTTTTCTACCCGCCAGACCCGGAAAAGTGAGAGTACAAAAAAAAACACGTACCGTGAACCAAATATCGGTAGAATTTCTCAAAATTAATCAGCCCCTGTGGGTGCGATCATGTTGGAATACTGACAAATTGACCTCCGCGGTTAAATAATCAATGGCGTAGCACAAACATTCATATCACACAAGACGACTAATATCCCTAGTACTGCAACCCTCTTTCTTGATTCATAGAGCCAATATAAATTTCAATTAGGCCCATAAAAGCCTTTAGTGTAATCACTGCAAGCGGAATCACCACTCCCTTGCGGCCAAAACAAACAAACGAATGCCGGCATGGAAATTTCAACAAGAAGGACGCTGCAGCAGCTTTACGATAGCGCGAATGCAGTTGCAAATACACCTTGAACACACTACAAACGGACGCGGGCAGCAGCGCAACACTGCATGCCACACGGTTCTCTTGCGGAAGGGCCATAGTGAAGCTGGCTACACACGGCTTCAAATAGCCACCATGTTAGCCGTTTTCTTTTTGTGGCCTTGCGACCACTTGAGACACAAAAAACATCTCGCGCCTCAAGCCGGGTGCCGGGTTCACCGGCTCAAACTAGTTCCCAACGAGCTGCCAACGGTCATTGTTAATGTTGTCATTTGCCACAGGTGCATGCAATTTGTGGCGCGATTCGTGATAGCCAATAGAGTGACATCGTGATCTCCTCCTATTACTCCCTCCTTTACGCGCAATTGAAGGCAGAACTTATGGATATAGTGATACTCTCTCTCCTCATCTGCTCCTATGAAATACTGACCGAACATGTCATGAGTGAGTTGTAATGTTATTCCCCCTCTATTCTTCTGCATCGACTGGCCGCACCAAAGGCACTCTTTCTTCGAATTTTGCTGACGGGTGATAGCTTTCGGTGGTAGCGTGTTAAATATTTAGCCATGTTGGGTCAACCGTGTGCACTAATGTTGTAGAAAATAAAAAAATGGTGATATCGACACATGGAATTCCGAAGGTAATCGTCCTAACCATTATAATTCCATGTTTAAGCCGAACGAATGAAGCATACGTATATAAATTAACTGAGGTACACTTATCTTCACAAAACAGCATGCTCGCCACCACTGGAAATGGCCGTTGCATCAGAAGACAGCTCCAGTGCGCTCCACCGTGAAGAGATGATGTCAACTTCCTCCGAACATGCATGTAAGATTTACCGAAAAATACCCACCCTGAATTTCACCTCAACGGCCGGAAACAAGGAGTCAAGAAGCTACAGCCCACCTATGGCCAAGACGTACGAGTTCATTGTGTGGACGATAACGCCTACACCATCAAACATGCTATAACCTTGTTGTCGAGGGCAGTGAGAGCTAGATTATTTTAAAGAGGAATACTAATAGAGTTTTCGTTTTTATGTTGCTTTCTTTACAGCTTGTATGATTATTCAGGCTGATTCTTGCATGACGACCCAGTAATGATAACAGTCTATTTAGCTACAGTAAGTCCTACATTAGAATATGCAAGTATCATAAGGGACGCTTATCAGAAAGGACTAATCAATAACGTTGAGTGAGTTGCTGACCCGCAGGTCATGCAATACGATTCCGGCTGCGGCTCCTGCATTTTCGGTGGAAGCAAAAATTATGTAGACTATTGTGCTCCAATTTGGGTGCACGTTAAAGAGCCCCAGGTTGTCAAAACTTCCGGAGCCCTCCTCTACAGCGTTTATCACAATTATATAGTGGTTTGGAGACGTTAAACTCGAGATATCAAGCAATCGAGTAGAGCGAGTACAAAAGGAACGGCAAGGTTTAGTCTTTCAAAAAACTTTCAAGCTAATTTTCTGACAGAGATGCTACAACATCTAAACTCTTCACCCTTTTAGAACACTGTCGTGTAGCCAGACTAAAATTCTTGTTTTTGCTTTTTAGAAATACATTTAACTTTGACGGGGCACAGTACCGCATTCCGCAACCTGTCTAGTAGCTATGAAGTGACTACCGTAGCAACTTTTAAATCCCCGAATCTCATGTGAACACATAGGTATACTATAATACAAATTCCATTGAGAGAACAGGACAACAGGGGCAGGGCGCTGAAAGGTAGTGGGCAGAGCACTGAGAGCAGGGCCACTCAACCTGCCACTGGAATTCGCCGTGATCCCGGAGGGCAGGTGAGAAGGTGACGAGTAAGGAGACCACGCGACTGAAACAGTCCAAGCCCCCGGCATAATCTTTGTGGGGCAGCAGCAAAATACGCGTGAAATCGGTGAGCCACAATATTCTTCTTTATCCTGATACCGAGTATGCTTGTGCAATGACTCATTCGGCAAACGTCCGGCTCTCATCGTAGCCATCCGTACAAACAGCGGTGTCAAACTGCACATGGTTGCTACCATTGCCGCCGCGCTCTCCGGCTGAAGAAATATTTGGAGGCTGTAACGTTCAAAGACCACGTGACTCGTCATACTGCGTCTACTCCGCTTTTCAGGCGAGAGCAGTGCAAACTGCTCCTGGCTGCTCTCGGCGCCGCAAAAGCACTCTCGCTCTACCAATAGATGACAGTGATATTTTAAGCGTGCTTTTGAGTGTTCCTGCTCTCCTAATGGAACTTGCCATTATTTTCCTTGAATCATAAAAGACTACGAAATAATGAAACTAAAAACATCAGAATTCAGAACTACAGAATAATTTCTTAGTAAATCCTCGTGATTGCTTGCTCTTTTTTTAAACTTCTTTGAATGTACCAAGTCACACAAATTTTGTTTGACAAGTAGAATATAGTATTGCAATACTTAAAGTTCTGCAGTGAATGACGTATCGATAATGTCGGCGGTGGAGGAAAGTTTTATTATGGAAAATTCGTGTTTTTTTCGCATATGCGTTGCTTCTACGTGCTTGACATGATAGTTATTATATCAGATTTTGTTCACTGTTTATATGTAATGACACATTGTGGTTTTTAGATTTTTGTATAAGATGTGCCTTGCTATATAAAGTGAACAATTAATACATTCATACCCGACAAGCTGTACCAGCCCAATCGGTTAACAGTAACTGGAAATAAATAAGTAAAAATGAATACCAAAGCATGAATAAACAGTAAATTTTTGCAATACTTTAAGTTTTAGTGATGTGTTGTTATGTTTGTGTTGACAATGAATGTTCTTGTTATATTGCATACCTTTTTCACGGCTTGCTCGATGCGATGGTGGTTTTTCTTCATAACATTGTTATTTCTGAAAAAAACATAATACACTGCAGTTTGTATAAATATTAAATGTTATGCATTGGTTTCTCAAATTTTCAATAGGGAGGTAATGTAATAATTAAAAACGCCTATTTGGGAGATTTTATAACAATTTTTAGGTACTGCTGTCTGAATAAAAACGATTAATATGTAAAGTGGGCTTTGCATTTTTTCCGCAACAACTATCAACAGATAAACGTATTTGCAATAGCCGTGTCCGCAGCCTATTTGACCCTGAAAAACAGCTAATGCAAGCACTCCCGAATAACAGAAGAAAAACACCGAAGAAACGCCGCTAGGAGAGCTAGCTGTAATGTGGGCCGCATGGCCCGCGTCTCGCATAATTTTAAATTTGGCCATAGATGGCACCCCATGCATCTGACTCAATGCAGCCTTCGTTTGACCCAGTCCTCCAACTCCTCTGATCCTGCGAACGCAATAGCAACATACGCAACGAAGTTTGGAGAATCGTGAGGAAAGGCTAAGGGCACGTTCACACTGAGCATTCCGGCCGCCGAAAGTGCGCCGAATTCGATATGGTGGCGGCGAGATCCGCTGAAAGGGCCTTCTCTGCACCGATCGCTCTCGGCCCAATTTTTGCGGCGTCTACCGCTGAATCAGGCGCTAGTCCAGGAATTTCGCAAAATGGCGGCGATGCCCTACTCACCTGTTATGTCGTCATGCACACAACTGAATGCTGTACTCAATGGGAGTTTAGCCCAATATGTGCCTACTGCACGTGGAAGAGGTCACCGGGCGTGTCGTTGGCGCGACCGACCTTGTCGTTGTCTTAGCAGAGCAAGGACGAACCCACTGACGCCGCTGGTTTCCAGCGGCTTTTTCTGCTCTTCATACATTACAAGACAGTGACTTGTCAGCAAAGTATGCAGCCACTACTTTCGCTGCTTGCGTACGAGAATCATCGAAGTCTAGACCACCGGATAGCGTGTTGTGGCGGTCTACGAGCCGCGGAACACAAACGGGTGACAGCGCATCCATCCAGCTCCGCCATCGTAGTAGATGGCATATTCGCGGGGCCGATGGGCATACGTCCAGTGCGAGACAAGTGCTGCGTTTTGGTGGCGAAGGATGATTTTCAGCAGTCGCACTGTAGGATAGAAGCGGATGCTTCAGCGTGAACTGGGAACAATGTGTTTCGCACGTGATAAGTGAAGGCGCCTCGAAGTACAAAGTTTTGCCGCTTTTAAATGCGAAGGCATTTCACATTGCAAACTTCGGGCGAATTTGAGCCGCATCTATCTATCTATCTATCTATCTAGCTATCTATCTATCTAGGTCTATTTTATCTATCTATCTATCTTT